>ML107090.1:42202-81493 GCA_003697995.1 Taxidea taxus jeffersonii | reverse complement strand
GATGGAATGCATGGTGGGAAACGTGACCAAATATATGGGTGACATAGCGTGTACCAAGGTAGGTGTGTAGACGAATCATGCCTTGGACAATATACATGGATGTAAATCCAGTAAAGGAATTTGAAAGGAATTTTAGGAATAAGTCTTGGTTTGTTTTTTTTTAAATGACTCCCTGATTCTGGCTTCCACTAATGAACGTTCTATTTTTACTCGTGGAGACAGGGAATTCTCAAAAAAATCTGTGTTGGAGCAAGAAGATTCTGAATTCATATATCCAACCCTTTCAACATCAAGTTTACCCTTGGATTCTCTGGCAGCAGGGTGTCAGCCCCATGTAGCTGACCGTGTTCTCAGGACACAGGTGCCTCTTAGGAAGTCAGGATCAGAACTGGCTGTGATGTCCCAAGAGTAACTCCAACTTCACAAGCAGAAATGTGAACATAACGAAACTCGCTTCTCCATGGCTTTTTGAAGCTGTGATTCTTTGTTTCATCTCCTTACATCACTGGACTTGTTAGCAGGGCCAGTCTAATTATGTATTAGTTTCTTATCACTGTAGGTCAGAAGTCTAGCTTGGGTCCTGGTGGGCTAGAATCAGGTGTTGGCATACTGCATTCCTTTTCAGAGGCTCTCACAGAGAATCGGTTTCCTGCTTATTTGACTTGTTGGCAGAACTGACTTCCTTGAAGTTATGGAATTGGGTCTACATTCACTTGCTTACTGGGAGCTGAGGGCCATTCACAATGTGCAGACTCCTTTAGTCTTTGTCTCTTGGCTGTCCTTCTCCATCTTCAAAGCCAGCTTCTCTCTGACATCTCTTCCATAGTCAAATCTTCCATTAACCACAACTAGGGAAGATTCTCTGATTGTAAGGAGTCTTGTGATTAGGGGATTCCCACCTTGTAATATATTCACAGGCTCCCTGCATAGGGTATAGACATCCTTGGAGGATCAAAACATCATTTTTCTACCACAACTTCTTACTCCTGTTGCTGCCCCCAAATTATCCTTCCTTCCTTCCTAAAACTATCCAGGTTTGCACTAGTGAGTGAGTGGGTGACATAAACTGGTGGACTCAAGTCATCTACCAAATTCCAGGTTTTTCCCCATCTTTATGTCTTGAAGACGTCAGCACCTGGATCACGGTCACAGTTCACATTGTCCTTCTTGATGATGGCAGTATGTAGGCAGAAGATCCCTCCCATGTTTTGTCCACATGGCACCTGGACTTTGTCCTTTAAGTTTTCTTGGCCCAACCTTTTCTAAGCTAGGCAACCCCATGGTCACACCCTATTTATTACTGCCAAATTCTTCTACCCCTCCTTGAGCTCAGTGTCAAACAGTATACTCTACCGATTCTCTGCTGATTTCATTCTTACAATTTTTTTACTGACATATAATTAACATTCAGTGTTACATTACTTTCAGGTGTACAATATAATGGTTAAGCAATTGTCTCTATTACTCAGTGCTCACTGCAGTCCTGAGACTGTTTCACCCATTCTCCTACCCACCACCCCTCCGGCAACCATCAGTTTGTTCTCTATACTTTTAAAAAAGTCTATTTCTTGGTTTGCGTCTCTCTTTTTCCTTCACTCATTTGTTTCTTAAATTCCACATATGAGTGAAATCATATGGAACTTGCCTTTCTCTGACTGATTTACTCCTCTTACCACTATATCCTCTATGTCCACACATATCATTGCAAATGGCAAGGTCTCAGATCTTCTTTTTTTTCTTTTTTGTGGCTGAGTAATATTCCATTCTCTGGAAATACAAATTCTTGATCCCTTCATCTACGGATGGACATCTAGATTACTTCCATAACTATTGTAAATAATGCTGCAATAAACAAGGAGGTGTACACATTTTTTCAAATTACTGTTTACATTTTCTTTGAGTAAATACCCACCAGTAGAATTACTGGATCACAGGGTAGTTTTATTTTTAACTTTTTGAGGAACCTCAGTGCTGCTTTCCACAGTTGCATCACCTTGCATTCCCACCAGCGGTGCATGTGGGTGCCTTTTCTCTCCACACCCTTGCCAACACAGGTTGCTTCTTGTGTTGTCCAGCCACTCTGACTGGGGTGAGGTGATAGCTCATTTTGATTTTGATTTGTATTTCCCTGATGAAGAGTGACACTGTGCATCTTTTAATGTGTCTATTGGCCAGCTGTACATCTTCTTTGGAAAATGTGTATTTAGGCCCCCTGCCCACTTTTAATTCAATTGTTTATTTCTGTATTTATGCGTAATTACATATTTTTATATATTTTGGACATTAACCTCTCAATGAGTATATAATTTGCAATCATCTTCTCCTGTCCGGTAGTTTACCTTGTTATTCTTGTTTCCATCTTGACTGCAGCAATAAGTCAACGCACCTACAGTGCTACCATTGCCTCCCATCTCTCCTCTCTCAGCCTAAATTTCAGGGAACATTATTACAAATGTCAGCTTCCCTCTAAAACCCTTGCCTTCACCAACTCTGCTGTCCTTGTTTCACAAGATCTCAACCGGAGCTAACTAGACTTTCCCGCCACTCTGTGCCAGTATTCATGCAGCTCACGTGAACGGAGAAAATGCACAACTGCTGACATCTTACTTCAAACATATAACCTAACCTCACTGAAGCCTCATCATGCCCAGCATCTGAAACCCTCGGAGGAATTCATAAACTCCATCACTCCATCAATTCAGCTATTTCTCTTCATTACTGTTAAAAAACAACTCCTCACTCTTATTCCTACCTAAAGAAAATACATCCATTTATGAACTGGACACATCCCATAGAGTTCTGCAGAGAAAAAAACCTCAAAGGATGTATAGGCAGGTAGATGGACAGATAGATTTATGTCAAGAACTGGCTGATGCAATTGTGGATTGCGTACAAGACCCAAATCTTGGTAGCATGATAATTAGCTCCCACATATCCTATTGAAGAATACTGGGTGGCTCAGTGGGTTAAGACTCTGCCTTCGGCTCAGGTCATGATCTCAGGGTCCTGGGATCGAGCCCCACATTGGGCTCTTTGCTCGGCAGGGAGCCTGCTTCCCTCTCTCTCTCTGCCTGCCTCTCTGCCTACTTGTGATCTCTCTCTCTCTGTGTCAAATAAATAAATAAAATCTTTAAAAAAATACTGATCCCACAATACCCCTCTCTTCTGAGCCAATTTTTCTCATTAGTTCAGAAATTTAATTTCCTCCAACACTTATTACTGTCCCATTTCCTCTATTATAATTTACAGTAAAATCCCCTGATGATTTAAATTCCTCCACTCCTTTTCTTTCTCCCATCTGAGTTGGCTTTTGCCCCAATGTGATACCAAAACTGCTTTGTGTAGAGGTTCACAGCACCTTGTGTTGGTAAATCAAAAAGTCAGTTTCCAGGCTTCATTTCGTTTCACCAGGGTTTGACATACTTCTTTCTGGATCACTGTTCTCTCAGGTTACCCATGACAATCACAGCCTATTCCTTTATCCTCCTTTCTTGCTCTGGCAAATCCTTCTTAGTGTCTTTTGCTGACTCCTCAGTTATCCGACTTCTCAGTTTTGAAGAGCTCCAGGCTAGAGTCTTTGGACCTTTTCTCTAGGTAAACTTGGGCCCTGGGTGAGCTCATCTAATAGCTTGGCCTTAAAGACCAGTTATATGCTGGTGACTCCCAAATGTACAACTCCAGCCCGGACTTCTCTTTAAACTTGAGCTGTCTAACAGAAGCCTCAGCAAGCAGCCAGTCTGCTTCTCCTGTCTGGTTAAGGACAGACACCTTGCAGCTCCTCTGACCCATCCTCCTCCCTCACTTTAGCCAATCTTGTCATCGAAGCCTTCTCTAAAATGAAGGGTCAAGGGCAGCTTTTCTATCTCTTAGGAGGCTGTACTGTCCTGGCCATATTTAAAATGTTGGGAATATTTGCTGCTGTATTGCATGCAATAAAACATGTCACATATTAAAATCAAGCAAAAAAATGACATGGCAGTTATAAAAGACTTTTTAAATAAAATTGGAGAAACTTAAATATGAATTGAATGTGACATTATGTCACCATTGATAATTTCCTCTGTGTGGTATTGGCATTTAACTTACAAAGGAGAATGTCCTTTTCCTCAGTAGATGCTGAAATATCTTGCTATCTACAAGCTACTTTCAAATGATTCCTCCGTATGTTTTTGTGTGTGTATGTGTGTGCGCAAGGGTGTATGTGCAAAGAAAAAAGTCAAAACATATGTAGCAAAATGTTACAAATCAGTGAATGTAGGTAAAAGGTATATATGGGTATCTAGGTGTTTAAGCGGGTTTTTTTTTTTCCCAAAAAAATAAAGTGTTGGAAGAAAATGTATGCAGAATCCAACCACCTCTGAAACCACGATGAATATCACACTAGTCAAAGGCACCATCAACAGTAGCCAAATTAACAATAAAAATCTCTTAACTTGTCTTCCTTCTACTACCCTTGCCTTTTTGTCAATTAATAATTTTTCATTAGGACACCTGGGTGGCTTAGTCATTTAAGTTTGCCTTCGGCTCAGGTCATGATCCCAGGGTCCTGGGATTGAGCCCCTCATTGGGCTCCCTGCTCAGTGGGAAGTCTGCATCTCCCTCTGCCTGCTGCTCCCCCCTACTTGTGTGCTGTGTTCTCTCTCTCTCTGTCTTCTTCTCCCTGACAAACAAAATCTTTTAAAAAAAATTACTATTCATAACAGTCATGTTTGTAAAATACAAACCACGTAATATAATTCCTCTGCTCAGAGCCCTCCAATGGATGAGCCGTGCTCATGATTACAAAACTCGGTATAATCTGCCATTGCCAGCTGCCTGTCACCTTTTTGAGCTAATCTCCGACTTCTTCACCAACTCCACCCAAGCCATATTAGTCATCCGTCCTGGAAGATTCCAGGCACATGGGCTTCAGAGTCTTAAGATTTGATATACGTTCTTCCAGATATATTCCAAACATGCTCCAGAATCCCACCCCCTCTTTTTTAGATCATTTCACCAGGACTTCCTTCTTTCTATGACGTTCCCACACCCATCCACTGGAAATCACAAACCTATCCCAAACATCCTCTAATCCCTTCCCCTGATTTAGTTTTCTCCATAATACTTATCAGCTGGCATGTTTGATTGGCTCACTTGTCTACCCACTCTAGAATGTAGACATTAGAGCAAGTATTTTTTTTAAGTTCGTTTACTTTTCTAGCCCCAGTGTCTGGAACTATGCCTGGAATCTAAAGAAGTGCTAACTGTTGGATAGAGATGTGTCCAACGTACAAATGCTTCCATGTTAGCGTCAAGTTTGGTTGGGTTGGAAGGAAAAACAAAGACAAAATAAAAATAACGATGCCACTGATTCTCCTGGGATTCTAGTTAAAGAGGATACATTCTGGGTCACATGCACTCAGAATCCAATCAAGATAAATCTTTAAATCAAGTCTAAACAGTCATATGTGAATGGCTTCCATTTTGTTTCTGTAGGTCTTCAGTAACACTTGAAGTCCATCCAGCTAAGTTGTTGAGGCTTCTGGGCTTAACATAGCTGAAAAGTATGTGCTGTGTTTTTCAGAAAGGATGAGCCATTAGGGCCATTTAACAGAAAGGTGTGCATAGGAAGAATCTTTGACTAAGATCAGAACACATGACACTCCATCCCTGTCCCCTCCCCTCCACACACACTCTACTGTCTAAAATCTGGGGTGTCATGGGATGCAACTGGTGATTTACTTTGTTTGAATGGAGCCTTTCTCCATAATGAATCTAGATCAACCCAACAATGCAGGTCTCTGTGAGTAGTAATTAGGTCTTAGAGTTGTCAGTTCAAGCTATGTAGATAGTTAGGGTTGCTAGACTTAAATACCCCCTCTCTGACTCACACATGGATGGAAGATTTGTGTGGCTCATGACCCAACTGAGAAATGGCAATTTTCTGCCTGGCAGAATGGGTAAGAGTTTCATCTGATCCACTTCCCTTCGTATGGAGCTTCCTTGGCCTTTCTGGAACTGGGAATGCCAGCCAAGAGCTGGAAGGCTGTGTTGTAATATCTCATAGATCTTGGCCCTTGGTAGAGAAACTCTCTTTTGGTGAGCTGCTTCCTTTCTCCATGGGATGTCAAGGCCTCCTTGAATCACCCTGCTAAGTTGCCATCATCATGTCATGAAGGCTTACCCTTCTTGGCACTAGAAGATGCCAAAGTAGTTGACTTACCCTTCACTGGGCTCATTAAAAAGTAATACAGTAAAAATAACAATAATAATTACAGAATTGTTTCCTGAATTACTAAGGGAGAGAAAATTATATCAAGATGTCTCCATTAGACCTGTTCCATGAAATACAGAGCTAAGTCATGGAAAGACCAGATACACCTTGTACTGATATAATCAGTTTTTGAGCCAACAAGTAGATGACTTAAAACACTTCATCCACTGAAATAAAAAGTTGGCCCCTTCTAGCATAGAGAGTAGGGATTCTTCACTTCCCGAAACTATCTCCAACGTAACCCAATGGATGGATCCAGAGGGGCAAGCTCAGGTGACACAGATGAAAATACATTCTCCCAGGGACCTTGACCACAGGGGTCTGTGCTCCAGAACCAACAAGAGTTTGGGAGCCTGAGCTGCACCTTTAAGCTTCTAGGTAAGCTAAGCTGCGGCATGAGCGGGTCAGTTCAACACCATCAGTGTTGAACAGGTAGCTCTCCACTCTTGGAAGTGGAAGGACTTCCCTTGGAAGCCTTAGCCTTGGCTTGGACTTAGCCTTGGAAGGACTGTCATGTGTGAGAGACATCAACCTTGCTATGTGACTGCAAAGAGCAGAATTAGGGTCAGTGGGTGGAACAGCCTGGAGAAAGATGGTGTTATTAGTAACCATGTATCTCCACTCACCCCTCCTGCTACTAAGACTTTAAATGGTAAAGAACTAATGCCTTAAAGCATAACTGACAATGCTTTAATTATCTATTTTCTGGATCAATTTTTTTTCTTTTCTTTTTTAGGTTTATTTGTTTGAGAGAGAGGTGGTCGGGGAACATGAGTGAGAGGGTAGGAGCAAAAGAATCTCAAGCAAACTCCACGCTGAGCCTGGAGGCCAATCTCACATCCCTGAGATCATGACCTGAGCCAAAACCAAGAGTCACACACTCAACTAACTGAGCACCCCAGGTGCCCCAGGATCAGTTTTCCTAAGTGGAGGCCAACGGTGTATTGCCAGATGTTGAAGGGTTCTCATGTGTCTCAGTCTCCCCATGGCCAGTAAATTCACCCATTTCTTAAATCCTGAAACTAGTTTCTCAGTTTCATTGCTTAGTTCTGGAAATTCTCCCAAGTGGGATTCAAGATTCTGAAGCAATTATAGGGTCTGAGCTAAAGTGAGGAGCTGTGCTTGGTTTCTTGTGGTCTCATTCTTCCCTAGAGAAGATGTGGAACTCTCTACTGAGGTTCCCTCCTCGGGAACCTTAAACTTCCCAATGTGCTTTCTTCTCAAAAGATCTGAGGCTCATTTTTTCCTCTGTTATCTACTTATTAATTCACATTTTCTCTCTCAAATCATCTATCCTGCACCTTGTTCTAGGAGGCAAGATAGCTCCTAACTACAGTCAATTGCAATACTGTCCCAAACCACCCTTGACTTCAATGAGAATGACTATCCTACAAAGGTGCAAATGTGTTAAATCAAAAATCCACACAACCACTTATATCTTATAAAGCACACAGTATTGTACCTCCCAATGATACCTCAGAAGAAACCTGCCTCATGGGGTTTTCATGTGGAAAAAATAAATTAGACTTTTTTGGCTACTTCTTCATGGCTCCCAGACTTCATAAGAGAAAATCATTTTTTATATCTTTGCACACTGGAAGAAACAGGTGGAAACTCCACCTGCCGCCCCCTCATTGATTCCATAGAGACCAAGGATTTGCACTTGGCAGGACCACCCCAGCTCAGCAGAGCTCTCAGCTGCCTGACAAGCTCAATCACCCTCTCTTATTCCAGAACATTTGCTTTTCCCTCTGCAGAGTCATTAATATTCAACTCTCTCCAGCCAATCTTTCTGGCTCCTTGATTACCCGCTACAAATCAGCATATGCTAGCATTTATATAGGCACCAGAAAGGAACATCCTGTCTTGGGGACTCTGAGAAGCCAAACGCAATCACAGGGATTTCCCTCCCTCTGGCAGTGGTAGGATCATTTTAGTCTTGTTGTTCTGGAAGGGATGGCACACAATACCCCCCATATCATTGAAAATATTTTTCCAGACAGAAAAGAAAGATTTAGTTGAATCTGTGGACAGCCTGAAGAAATAGAAGGGTCCATGAACAATTTCTGGATGCTTTCACTCCCAGCCATGCAAAGCCAGTTCTCTGGGTTGACACTGCCTTCAATGCCATTCTCAAGATATTAAAGTCCCACTTTGACTCTATCAGAGTCAAAGAATGGAAATGGGTTCCAGAAGACAATGCTACAGACAGAAATCACTGCGCCCTTTTTATACATTTTTCTGAGATGGGTAAAGATGCATGATGTTTATTCAGGAAAAGAAAGACAATGGATGACCCAATGGTGACCCTCACATAGAGAAGACTATTATGTGAAGAAGCACTTAAATTTTCTCTCCGTAGTTCCAGGGTCACAACTAGAGTCAACACAAAAGTTAAAGAGGTAGGTGAAAGCCATTTGATGAATGATTAAAAATACCAACTTTACCTTTCGAATTACCTCCCAACAGTCTCACTTAGTGGCCACTTTGTCACCAGAGGCATTTGGACAGAAGTCTGAAAACTGTTGCTAGGGATATTATAACTATCATCCTTCAGTATACATAACCTCAGATCAAATATTTATATGAGAAAACACATCCCCTTGATTTTATAATTCCATTCATCCCACTAAAATCAATGTCCCCAGTGCATTGTAGGGTCTGTTTTTGATGAACCAGTATTTTTTTGCTGCAGGTAACAGTGTTCAGAGGTAGTTTGGGAGGAAATTTTGAGCAAATTTCTTATAGAAAGTGTCATCTGCTCATAGTCATATCTATTTTGGTTCCTACTTTCCCTTCCCTCTCATCACTGTCATAGTAATATAGCACATCTCCCTAGCTTCACACATTGCCCATCTGCCCATCTGAGTTCTGAAAAAGGGACATGAAGTCATTATATCACTACAAGTCATTATATCACTGTCCCTACCTGAAGACATTATGTGCTGTATGCGACTTTCAGGCTACAAGATCTGTGATATGACCCATTTCATTTCCTGTCCATCAGCAGCATGACTGGCTCCTGCTTCTCTGCCTCATGACTCTCTACTTCCCATGGACCAGAGCCACAGCATGTCACCAACACCGCACCAAGCCATGCTTCTTAAGACAGATCCAAGTTAAGTTACTTGGTCTTACATGAAAATTCTTGTATTCATGTTTAACACTCTTCCTACACTTATTTAGTTCAAAACATCTCTAAAGGACAGATTAATGAGTAGCTTTATTTCCTCTCCAAATTTTGTAAGTGTAATTTTTGATAGTCTCCCAAACACATTTGTAGGATATTGTCTTTTTAAAAGAGATGTTTCTTTTGTTAGAGACTGGATCCCCAGGCAAATTTTCCCCAGGTAAAATTTCGATTTGAAAACAATAAGAACAAAAATAAAATACAGTTTCTCTCTCTTTTTTAAAATCCCTTCCCTCTTAAAAAAATGCATCATTATTTGAAGGCCTCTGGGACTATGTATTCAAATTAGATCAATAGACAGAATTCAATAAAGCACAGGAGGGTATAACAGCCCTTTAGGAAATGTGAATGTTTTAGATATCCAACTTAAAAGGGTAGACACAGAACACAGAGAAGGTCAGGAGACCACGGGTGTTAGAGGGAAAAAAACATGGTTCTTCCAAAAGCCAATAAACTGCAGGGTTGAGAGAGGCAGTATAAATAATTATGATAACTAAATCAGAATTCTTTCCTCCAAAATCTAGGACGAGACTTTATGTCTTAGAAGGTTCTAACAGGGAATTAGTAACAAAAGCTGCTTTTTTTTACTGACTTTTTTTATTGGGCTTAAACAAAAACTATATATAATACTAAAATGTAGTCATGATACTAGTGCATTTCTTGATATATGCATAGATATACACAGTTATTACATGATATACAACCTGAGATCTCTTCCACATTGTTTGCATGGTATATTTTTTTAAGTATCTATTTTCTGAGATTCTCTCAAAAAAAAAAAATTACTCAAGAATAAAACAAGGAAAACAAAAGGAGAAGAAAGAGACTGTTTTCGGTCACATTAAAAAGACTTTCCCAGTTGGAACACAGTCTGTATTGTTTACTCCAGTAAACTCCCCCCAGCCTGTGGACGGATTTGATGGGCAAATAATGTATTACACACCACAACTCTGCCCAGGCAACTGGTAACAGTATGGAGAGAGAAAAAAAAATCTGCCTTCTCTTGAAATGTATGGTTCTACACCTCAAATCAATCGCTGTGATTGCTTCTGCCCCCGTGTTGCTGGGGGTGAGGGGGAATGTCTAAGGCAGTGTGAAGTCTGATACCTGTGCTTGGTGGACTCAGGCAGTTTCTTCAGGATGGACAAGCCACCGAAGAGGAACGGGATGACATTTGAAACAGTGGGAGCCTCGCCACGCTCTCGTGAACATTTCTGCCACATGCATAGGTCTTATTTGGGATCGAGACAGAATGGCATATGATAGCGTGTACATTTAAGGGATACAGCCTGTTGACTTGATACATTTTTACAGTACAGCATGCGTGCCACCGAGGTGCTCAGCTAACACCTCTCTCACGTCATATCATCCTCATTTTCTGTGATGAGAACAGTAAGACCTAGCCTCTTAGCAACTCTGAAGTTCATGATACAGTATTATTGACCCTAATCACTACGTGTGCCTTAGGTCTTCAGGGCTTATTTACCTACTAGGTGTACGGATATGCCCTTAAACATATCCCCAGTTTTCGTCCCTCTCCCTTCCCCCTGGCATCTGGAAACTACCACTCTACTCTCTATTTTTACTAATTTGGCTTTTTTACACTCCATATGTAAGTAAGGTCATACGGTATTTGTGTTTGACTTATTTCACTTAGCATAATGCCCTCAAGGTTCATCCATGTTCCTGCAAGTGGCAGATTTCTTTCTTTCTCATGGCTGAGTAATACTCGACGCTACAAACACATTCCCCATGCACTCATCCATCGGTGCACACTTAGGAAACATACATATATTTTTGAAGCCCAGTAAATGCTCCTCTTTCCTACCTGTTCACTGATGCTGAGCTTGCTTCTCTGACCCCTGATCGTGCACTTTGGCCCTTCTCCATGTTTTGGTGGGGTTTCAGCTCACCCACTGGCTTCACGGGGGCCCCATCACTGCTGCTTCCAAGATGTGGGTTTCTGGGTAATGGACTGAACTGGCTGGTAAGGTCCCATTCTGCATTTATATACCTGTTGCATCACTTACTATACCCGCATGTGAGCTCATGTTTAGGTATACACAGCCCTTTGTTCCCTGGCACTGACATTTACTCCTATAATTTCCCTGCAAGCAGCCTTCTCTCAAGCCACAGCAAATTGTTTGTGGGTATTTGATGCCACCAGGCCTTCATGTATATGCCTTTTCCTCTTCTGAGAATGCTCTCCCTCTTCCTTCCACTCCATACCTTCATATAGCTGGCTTTTATCTATCCTGAAGGCCTCAGCTCCATTGTTACCCTCTCTAGGAAGCATTCCCTAAACCTCCTCAATCATATCCACCTTCGAACCCACAGGCCTGAGCGCATTTCTGAACAATAACAATAACACGTAACACACTGCTCTGAGTGTTGAATTCTTTTGGCTCTCCCTACTCGAGATCAAGAACCTCAACATGCGTGTTGAGGTTCATGAGTGTTCATGAGTGTTCATGAGTCAGACATTATGACTTCTCTGATTTTTATACCAAGTGCCATACGCTGCTTCCAATATGCTAATAAGTAGGATTAACTTCTATGCACTCAAGTCTTCATCCATAAAATGGGAATGAGGACACCTGGTTTAATGGTAGGAGTATAAAATAAAATAATACATGTAGAAGCTTTTCACATATAGATCTGGACACACACTAGATTCACTATAAATGTTCTCTTGTTTTTTTCTTCTGGAAACTTTTTAAGATTCCCTCAAACTTAGTTTACAACCAGTTAATGCATCCAACAGACCTTGTCTCTGCATCAGATTTGCAGACTTCCCACTCCTCTGACAAAAGAGACCTCTTTCTCCTACCCAGGGCAAATGGCTGCTGGAGGGAACATGCCTGAGTCCTCCCACTTGCTCAGGGTACATCGTAAGTGTCCTTATCCTTCTCATGAGCAACCTCCCCTGGTCTTCTTTCTTCTTTAAAGGGTCCCTCATTCTGCTTTTATTGTTTTCAACTTAGAATAAATATGCCTTCAAACAGGAATTTTGAGTTGGATTGCGGCGCACATATGAGGATGAAAAAACCGAGCGCTTATGATGTAGCACCTAGGATTTGTTGCATGTTCCCATGCTGTGAGGTCACGGGGAGGCCTCAGCTCATACTGCCCACTGGTAGAAACATATTCACAGACGCTGCATGTCTGGCTCTGTCTCTCAAATACGTGTGAGATTTGTCCAGGAAAGAAAGATGGTGTGAAGACCTGTGTATGCCATTTTGAGGATTCCTTTAAGGAATGATTTCCAACACTTCCAAAATCCACAGAAGATCCCTTTGATTTCCCCCTAAAAACTACATATTAAGATATCTCTTTGACAACAAATTTAAACTTTCCAAAAAAATTATTGGTGTTCTCGTTTGGGATTAATCGATTTTGTGTGTGTGCGTGTGTGTGTGTGTGTGTGTGTGTGTTTATGTGTACAATCAGACCTTCTTGTTGGAATAAAATCAGTGTTTCTATACACAAATAGTAAATTTCTGCCCAAAGTGAAGAAATGTAACATTCTTCTTCAATTTTGCTGTCCTATCATGAAAAATTGTAATTCTTGAATTTTGTGGAACTTATGTGTATCCTAATGATGAACTACTACTTTAAGTAAAAGGATTTGAGAATCATTTCCAAAAGAGAGAATAACAAAATCATCCTGATGTGTCTTAAAGATACAAAGACGGCATGTAGTGTGGAAAGACTAGATCATGGGGTACCAGGGGTCCAAGAGCTCTGAGGAGATGCACAGAGGACCGAGATAGAGACCACATGGTGCCTTGGGCAGCTGGGGCATTCATGCCCTGCCCCAAGCAATGGGCAGCTAGTTTAAAGATAAATCAATAACCTGGATGAAATTTGATATCCTTAGACGACATACGAAAAGAATGCCAAACTATGTGTCCAAACTGTGTGGAGCAGGGGCAGAGAGTCGAGATGCATGATGAAAAATCAGAAGCAAACCAAGGAACACGGGATACACACTCACCCTTAGAAGAGCTGGAACCCTATCAATGTCTGTCCAGCAAGGAAAACGGAGCAGCAGCTTTTGTGGTTCCAGAAGAGGAAATGAGGAAGGCAGCCAAGTGAAACACGTGTGTTCATGAGAAATTCTGCGATGTGGCCCAGCAAGGCCACCTGGGGAGGAGAGAAGTGGCTTGAGTGGAGGAGACAGAGAGCAGGGAGGGAGACAAGCTGTGAGAGGGCCCAGCAGCCCAGCCTTCCTTGGCTGCCTCGTCAGTCCTGAGGTTTGTTTGATGTTCTGTGGAGCACGGAGCCTGCTCATGTCTTCACTGTACCAGGACTGTCCACATGAAAACGTGTCTGTGATTTGGGGGATGGAGGGATACAGATAGGGCATATAGCACTTCCACAGCAACCCACAGGTCATTCCCCAAAAAAGGTCCAATTATTCGTAACACTGAATGAATCCCGAATCTTTGCCTAAACTCTACTCCTTTTTAATACTAAACATCTCTTTTGCCTGAAATATTGGGTTTTCAACTATTTAAGGAATTATCAGCATTTTCCTCTACTGGTTTCACTTTGTATTTTCCTCCCTTTATATACTTTTCATTGGTTCATTTATCCAAAAACCCAATGAACGTTGACTGATCATGCACGATATGCTAACTCCTTTGCCCTTTGTAACGTACCGAAGGCCATTTCTCATAGTGTGTAACTCTAGGAAAGAAGCCTAGAAAGAAGACACATCCCAGATGGGGATGGTGGTCATGGGGGAGAGGCAGGTTGACTTTGGCTCAAGGTTAGGGGACTTCTAATGCCTGTGATGCTGGGCAGCACCTCCCTCAGGGAGCGTGTTCTCCTCTCCTTAGCTTCTGTGATGATAGAGGACAGAGAAGAAAACCTGGAATGTGGACTAAAACCATCAGTTCCTGTCTCAGTTCTGCCACTTATTACCTGTGTGATGTCTGGACGGTTACTGAGATCACGCCTCGGTCAGGGGAGCCTGCTCGGAGCCCATTCAAGCACTCCATGAGTGTCAGTCAGTTTTTTGACTCCCCATCAGATGACTTTCTTCCAATGTCACATGGCCTTGTCAGAACTGGGAAGCCACAGGGACCATCCTTGCTGCCCTCTACATCCCCACCCCAAACCCTGGTCAGATCCACCTTGGGACCAAAGAGAAATCGGAAACAACTCAAGAAGAGGGACAAACAATCTGAAACCATCATCCAGAAACATCCTGGCCATTCCTGCCTATATTCCTAGAAAATCTAGATGTGAGGAAAAACCACCATGCTCTCCTCTACCTACAGAGGAGTTCTGCAGTGAAGGTGACGCACCTGCAAAGTACGGCTTCTGATAATAAGAAAGCACATCGATATACAGAGAGATAGTGTGGCTGTACAATCCTGGGCTGTGCCATCTCAGTGTGATCTCGTCAAGCCTGTCTCCTGCTCGGGGCATGAGGGGAGCTGCCTACCTCCCCGCGGAGGGGGCAAACTTGAGAGATGAGTGCAGTCCTTTGAACAAAGTGATCACCACCGTGGCTGCTGTTATCTTCAAACAAGGTCAAGTATTCCGTTTACATTGGCCAGTTACATACTCACCACCACCGCTGAAGCTCATTTGCCCCTTGTCTCGGTGAAGAAAGGAAAGCATTGTAAATAGTTACCAATTCCGATAACTTCAGTCTGGCAATCCTGGAATAAGCTGCCAAGTTCGGCCAGCAGTGAGGAATTCAATTTTCCCTGTAGACCTATAGTGGAGGCAGCTGGATAATCACTTTTAATCACCTGCCAATTGATTGGGTTGCCTTTTGTTAAGCACTGCAGAGAAAGGCTCTCAGGCTGAGGGCAGGGTGCAGCCCGCATGAGCACGGCAGGAAGGAGGCAGCCCGAGCCAGTTCATTTCCATTTATTTCATTGTACTTGTGTTTTAAATTGTGGTAGAATACTTACCATGAGATCTACCCTCCCCACACATTTTTGAGTGCACCATACGGTGTCATGAACTATAGGCACAATGTTGCATTGCGGAACTCAAGAACTTAACTTGTCTTGCGTAAGTGAGACTTTATACTCCTCCGAGAGTCACCCCCCATTTCTCCCACCTTCCTGCCCTGTCAACCACCACTCTCCTCCCAGTGTCTACAGGTATGACTGCTTGTGATGTTTTGTAGAAGCAAGAAAATGCATGAAGTATTTGTCCTTCTGTCACCAGCTTATTTCACTGGGCACAATGTCCTCCAGATTCACCCATGTTGTCACAAATGGCAGGATTTCCTTCTGTTTTAAGGCTGAATAGTATTTCTCTGGGACGCATATACCAGATTTCATTCATCCATTTGTCCATCAATAGACACTTAGTATTTTCCCTGTGTTGTGGCTACTGTAAATAATGCTGCAGTGAACATGGGAGGGTAGAGATCTCTTTGAGATCCTGATTTCACTTCTTTCGATAAATATCCAAAAGTGGGATGGCTGATCATATAGTCATTCTATTTTTAATTATTTAAGGCACCTCTATACTGTTTCCATAGAGACTGTACCAATTTACATTCCCAACCAACAGTTCACAAGGTTTTCTTTTCTCAACATCCTTGCCAGCACTTACTATTTCTTGTCTTTTTGATACTAGACATTTTTTTTAAAGACTTTATTTATTTATTTGTTACAGAGAGAGAGAGAGAGTGAGCACAGGCAGACAGAGAGGCAGGCAGAGGCAGAGGGAGAAGCAGGCTCCCTGCCGAGCAAGGAGCCCGATGTGGGACTCTCCCAGGACGCTGGGATCATGACCTGAGCCGAAGGCAGCCGCTCAACCAACTGAGCCACCCAGGCGTCCCGATACTAGTCATTTTTTAAAGGTTTATTTATTTGGCGGGGGCAGGGGCAGAGAGAGAAAATCTCAAGCAAACTCCCCACTGAGCATGGAGCCCAACGTGGGGATTGATCTCAAACCCTAAGATCATGACATGAACCAAAATTAAAAGCCAGACACGGACTGGTCCAGCCAGGTGCCCGATGATACTGGCCATTCTAACTGGTCTAACTGGTATGACAGCTCATTGTGTTTTTTGTTTGTTTGTTTTGTTTTTATTTATTTGACAGACAGAGATCACAAGTAGGCAGAGGCAGGCAGAGAGAGAGAGAGGAGGAAGCAGGCTCCCTGCTGAGCAGAGAGCCCGATGTGGGGCTCAATCCCAGGACCCTGGGATCATGACCCGAGCCGAAGGCAGAGGCTTAACCCACTGAGCCACCCAGGTGCCCCTCATTGTGGTTTTGATTTGCATTCCTTTGGTGATGAGTGACTGAATGGTGCTAAGCATCTTTCCATGCACCTGCTGGCTATCTGCATGCCTTCTTTGGAGAAATGTCTACTCAGTTCCTTTGTTCATTTTTTGGTAGGATTATTTGCTTGTTTTCTATTAAGTTATAAGAGTCGCCTACATATTTTTTATATTAACCACTTCTGAGAGAGATAGGCTATAGACATGTCTTCTGCTTTCTTTGCTGTGAAGCTTTTTATTGTGATGTAGCCCCACTTGTTTACTTTGCTTTCATTATTTCTGCTTATGGTGTCATACCCAGAAAACCACTGCCAAGACCAGTAATGAAAAAAAAAAAAAAGACAACACAAATACACAGAAAAGCAACCTGTGTTCACAAATTGGAAGACTTGGTATGTTAAAATGTCCAAAATACCTAAAGTGGTCTATAGATTCAATCCAATCCTTATCAAGATCCCAACAAGATTTTCTTTAAAAAAAAAAAAAAGAAAAAGAGGGGTGCCTGGGTGACTCAGTGGGTTAAGCCTCTGCCTTGGGCTCAGGTCATGATCTCAGGGTCCTGGGATCGAGCCCCACATCAGGCTCTCTGCTCAGCGAGGAGCCTGCTTCCTCCTCTCTCTCTGCCTGCCTCTCTGCCTACTTGTGATCTCTGTCTGTCAAATACATAAATAAAATCTTAAAGGGAAAAAAAGGGTACATATTTGTATGTAGGCTATTGTGAAATTTTTTTACTCAAGTGCGAAGTCTGAGATCAGAAAGGTGGAAACCAGTTGGATTTCTTAAGTAGAACTGCATGAATAGGTTTTGCTTGTTTTACTGGGTACACTCTTTATTCACGCAGCTCACACGTTGAGGGACTTCTCTGCCAAGGACTGAGTGCAACACAGAGGACGTAGATTAAAAACAACAAAAGAATCACAACTCCCCCGGACTAGAGCTTCTGATGGGATGTGATGCGGGCTGGCATCAGAGTGAACATAGTGCTTACAGAGCATGAGAGAGGGTGCCTCTCACCCAGGAAGAAGGAGGGAGCATAAGGGGTTCCCCACAGAGGTGGTGGACAAGCCTCCACCCAACAGTAGAGGTCAGTAGGATTAAGGGGGAAGAAAAAGCCAGGAAAATAGGATAGCACACAGTCTGTGCACACACCTATGTCCGCATATGCGCGCAGGTGCACACAGGCACACTGCACATGTACTGTTTCTGTCAATGCCGTGATGCCACGGTCCTCACTGTGCCGGGCCGGCAGAGCTCACAGAAGAACCGTTCCCCACCACCCTACCACAGAAGATGCGGTCCGCACACAGCAGACTTTTCATTATTCGCTACGTGACCTCCTACACACCGCAGACTATCCCCACCAGAATAGTGCTTCTCATCCAGCTTCGACAACAGGATGTCAACACCCACCCTTGGGGTGTAAGGCAAGTCGGAATGGCTCTTCAGAGCTGTCATTCTTTGGCACAAAGACTCACCTGCCAGCTGATGTGTTTCAGTGGCTCCTGCTAATTTGACAGCACCCACTGGAGAGCCCAGGCGAACGTCAGTATGTCATCTGAGCCGAAGTCCCATCAGAAGGATCGGCAGTGAAGGCTGCATCCTCTGTGTCACCGGTACTCTGCGCCACCATCAGTATCAAAGACGAAAAGGCAGGGACACTTTATTTTTAATCTGCTGTCTATTGTCAGCTGTGTCCCCAAATACACCAATGGTTTCCACCACATTTGTGACAACTTCCAGAGGTGAAGAGGCCCAGGCCACTTGGGGAGATCTGTGGCTTGCTAAATTTAATATTCTAGAGGCCATGGAATACATTTGGCCACAGAAGAAGGAATCGGCTCAGAGAGCAGAGGGTGTCCGGGGTGACCCCAGCCAAGGCCAGGGAGCAGAGATTTCCAGCAGAACCAAGAGCTGCCGTTGAAACATTTGGTTACAAGTTCTTCTGGCAAAAGCAAGGAGCATGACACAATGTCCTCATCTATAAACGGAGAAACTGAGCCCTTCGTTTACCTGAGAGTCAAACAGTATCCGAACTGAAACCGCTCCGTGCAGGGGCAGGGAGACAACGACATTTGATTAAGAGACATCCTGAGACATGAAGCAGCCAAACACTTGGAGGTTCACTCGCAAAGGAGTCCTTGGCAATGAACTGTGGGTTAAATGACAAAACCCCAACCCCCCGAAAAGACCTGGTTTTGCCTGTCCATCCTCTACTCTGTTGTCTTCTGGTCACCATCACTGTGTTTTCCTTTGGGAAATATCCTCCACTCCTTCTAAGCCCAAGAGTTTGGGTCGAACGGAGACCCCCAGTGCTCTGGCCTCCCAGGACTACACTGCCCCAGGCCTGGCCACACCACTCGCTTTTCTCCCCAGTGAGGACAAGCCCTGTGTGTGTGTGCAAGAGGCAGCAAGGAGACTCAGCTCTGGTACCTGGATTCCAGATGCCGGTAAGGGGAGACAGTCTGTCCTGTGGAGTTGCTCAGTGTGTAGGAGGGAGCCTGAAGCTCACAGTGGCTACCTTACAGGAAGCTTGTCTGACCGTGAAGGTGGCACAGGTGAGGCAGAAAAAGGACAGAGAGAAGGCCAGTGTCCCGAAACAGTGCCCCTGAGTCTGGCTGAAACTCATCAGATGTAGGAGGATTTTCTTTTAAATCCTTTCATCTCAAGATGTCCAGGTCAATCCTGACTGGGTTCTGTCATATCAACAGAAATAATGCCACCATAGTCTACTGTGGGCAGCACTATGACCCCCTCATCTCGTGCCTGTGAACAAGATTCCTTACATGACACAAGGGACTTTGCAGACAGAAATAAAGCAGCTCACGCGCTCACTCTGACATGAGATAAACCGGTTCTGAGACTCAGTCTCTAAGGTGTGTGGCCAGGGACGAGGGTCCCACACACCACGCAGGGGCTGCCCCAGCGAACTCCGTTCTGACACCACCTACCCAGAGTTAGCAGCAGATTCCCCAGGCCGAGGGCTTCGTCCTACAAGACCGTCCCCACCTGCACTTCAGGGCTGAGTCAGAAGCCCGGCTTGTCATCAGCACTTCTGATGTGCCAGTTACAAAATCCGACGTGCCTGCGACCCCATCATTGGGGTGGACTAATCTGCTAGAGCAGCTCAGAGAAGCATTGCGCTCACTAGACTTCTGGTTTGCTGCAAAAGGAGACAGTTCTGGAACAGCCAGACAGAGGTGTGCTCAGGGCGAAGCAGAGAAGCACTAGGAGCTTCCGTACAGAGCGAGCCCCTCTCCCCGACCCTCCACCTGCTCACCAACTGGAAAGCTCTGGGAACCCCACTCTTGTGGGTTTTATGGAGACCTCATCAGCTAGGCGGGACTGAAGAAATCATTGTCCACTGGTGATTTATTTAACTTCCTGCCCTCTCCCCTCCCCTGAGGTCGGGGATGGGGCTGAAGCTTCAGCCCTCTAGTCCTGGTTGATTCCTTCAGCAGCCAGGCCCCATCCTGAGGGCCTCCCAAAAGTCACCTCATTAACATAATGAAAGACCCTTTCACTGCTCTCTTTTAAGAAATTCCAAGGGTTTGAGGTACATTGTGCAAGAACACCGAATATCTATTTCTTATTATATATCACAATATCACAAAAGATTAGACTAGATTACACAGGAGAGCCCAGGGGAATCTCCCAGCCCCTGCAGACCCGAGGGGGAAAGATGAGAGAGGCAAGGAAGAGATGCCAGGACGCATGAAGGACCCAGCCCATGGCCCCTGCTTGTTCGGAGTGAGGGGCTACTTGCCAGGAGAAGAAATAGCCTCTAGGGGCCTGTTGTCCCCAGCTGACAGTCAGCAGGGAGCCTGGAGCTCAGCCTTGAAACCCACTCTCCCCCAGAGCCTCTGGAAGGAAATGCAGCCTTGCCAAAGCCTCCACTCAGGCTTGGAGCAGATAAACCAACTGAGCCCAGTAGACGTTGGACCTGCAGAACCGTGAGAGAATACATGTGGGTTCTTCCAGCAGCTGATGCTGTAGCAGTCCCTAGGGCACCAACGGAAAACCAAGCAGCACACATCTATTCCAACACACGCTCACCAAGTCAAAAATCCTATTGTGCGGCGTGATCGTTCACTGCTGCAACACCATTCTGTTTGGGATATGGAACTACTCCGGAGACAGGGTTCTAAATGTGAAGGAAACTATTCCACGGACCTCATGACGTTGAGACTGCATGTCCAAGCGCTGTGAGCAAGCACACATTTTTGCAAACACAGTCATAGTATGGGGAACGCGTCGGGGAGTCAGAGGGAAGGTTGGGCCTTTTCACCATAGAGACACACGTGCCCCCCGTGCTGAGACGTGGACTTTGTCCTCAGAGGATCAGTCTCAGGTCACAGTCCACAGGCATGGGGTGCTGAGTGTGCCCTCACCCAAGAGAGATGTGAGCCGTTACTGCTGTAGGCTGGGATTGTCCCAAGAATTTCTGTCACCTCCCTGCAGCTTCCAATGCCACCTGTAACCACAAGCACTTGCGACGTCAGGGACTCAAGTCTAGATTTTCCTTATTCCCCGGGGTCCAGTCAATATTTTGCTTCATCAGCCTTTCCTTCCTTACTAGTAATGCCAGTGACTAACCCACCATGAGGTCAGACTGACCAATCTGCGACGGGTTGGCCAGAGGCCGTTTGAAGGGCCAAGGTCCTCTTCTGTAGAAACTATGGAATTGAACGATCACCCCTTCTTAGTCCAGAAAATGGGTCACCGGTGGCTCTCTTTCATCTGCGACTTAAAATGTGGAGGCAAACCCTTCAGCAACACCGTGTTGAGATCAAGGGAGGATGCTGGAGGTCTCCACAGCTGTTCCGCCTCTTGTGCCGATCTGGGGAGTCCGCCACTGATGTACGGGGCCATCCGGATGGGGAAAATGGAACGTGACCACAACAGGATGGTGCCATCACACAATCCCAAAGAGATACTACAGCCCTGTGTTTGTCCCTTCACAACTCTTGACAGTCATTGTTGTTTCTGTTAAAGAAAAACACCACAAATGGGCTCTCCCTACAATACCTACCAGTTTGTTAACACTTACCTGGAAAGAAGATAAAAGAAATAATGGGTTTTATAGACCTTCACCATTTGGACCGGGGCCAGGGTGGATTTTAAAAGGCTGACCGAAGGCAAACTGATCTTATACCATGAATACATCTAGAACAGACCCAGGGTCTTACCGCATCAGGAGTAAGGGTATCTGATTTTTACTGGGAGGAGGTACAGTACTCGTGTGTACATGAGGGAGAGGGTCCTTGTTTTTGTGTGTGCTTATTTCCTACTGAGTCACTTGCTAGGGTGATTTATATCCCCCCTTCCTACTTGGTTTATAGAAGTTGCCTCATTTTTATTTTATTTCTTTTATGTAGGCTCCACACCCAACATGGGACCTGAACTCACAACCCTCAGATCAAGAGTTGTAAGCTCTACCAACCGTGTCAGCAAGGCACCATGTCATATTTATTTTAAAACATTATTTGTGTCATGTCTTTTTTTTTAAGAATTTATCTATTTTTTAAAAAAGGTTTTATTTATTTATTTGACAGACAAAGATCACAAGTAGGCAGGGAGGCAGGCAGAGAGAGTGGGGGGAAGCAGGCTCCCTGCCGAGCAGAGAGCCCGATGTGGGGCTCGATCCCAGGACCCTGAGATCATGACCTGAGCTGAAGGTAGAGGCTTAACCCACTGAGCCTCCCAGGTGCCCCTATTTGTGTTATGTCTTAAGCATTACATACATAATGGTGCCTGACGGCACATATCTTCACTTCTTCATCTCTGTCTTTATCGCTTCCAATATTTTAATTCAAGATGGAAAAGGACCAATACTAACTACAGAATTTTATGGTTGTCCTGCAGGCCTCCAAAACTGTTCTCTCCGCGTGGTCCTATTTATGTGGCTCTCTGATGAAATGCAGGGTGGGGAGCACTGGATAGAATGAGTTCTTGAGGGGCTCCTGGGTGGCTCAGTGGGTTAAGCCTCTGCCTTCAGCTCAAGTCATGATCCCTGGGTCCTGGGATCGAGTCCCGCATCGGGCTCTCTGCTCAGCAGGGAGCCTGCTTCCCCCTCCCTCTCTGTACATCTCCCTACTCGTGTTCTCTCTTAAATTAAAAAAAAAAAAATGACTTCTTGCAAAAACCATTAAGAGTCCCTTCACTCCACCGTCATAATGAACAGTTTCCACTCAAAATGTTGGAATCACACTATTTGAGGACACTACTAATACGTTGGACGCTATATGAATAAGAATTTTGTATCACTAATTGTACATATTCAAACTAAAACAAACATTAAAACCGCAACTAATATTTACAGTAACGTTAACCTCACGCGTGATTATGAAATTTCTTTCTGATCACCAGAAACCACGGACAGACCATCCATCTCATCTGCAGGTGTGTGGACACATGTCTACAGACCACACACAGAAAGGGCACTTGTCCCTGTAATGTCCACCTCACTGCTCCCCCACATTCGTGCTTTCCAAAGAAGGCATCACAAAACAAAATAACAAAATGAAATCCAGAGCTATACCGTAAAAAAATCGGGAACCATTTTGCTATTGTTTTAAATTGGCAAGTACTCTTACAGAAACCCACAGAGTAGACAGAACTAGCTCAAGCCTTGGATAATGGCGGAAAAGGCTCCAGTGGGCACACTGGGGTCAGGCAAAGAATGCATGCTTCGGAGTCAGAAAAACCTGGGTTCCTTCAAAGTACAAACTCCGTGATCTTTTGAGCTTTTTAACTTCTGTTTCCTCTTTATACAAAAGTTGGTGGTGGTTTTGCCAGGAAGATTAAACATTTAAATCAACGCATTTCAAAGTGCCTGGTGTGTCAGTCATGGGCAATGCAGGCCTGGACTCAACCACGTGCTCCAGGGATGAAGCGGCATCCCTCCCCGATCAGAAGTCATCCCACCCACGTCTGGAGGAGCACCTTTGTCCCTGCCCTGGAGCGAGGTGCCCACCCGCGCCTTCCCTGCCTCCAAGATGACAGGCAAGCTGGGAAGATTTTCGCTTTGAGTTTCCTCAGCATAAAATAAAAAGAGAATCTGATTATTTTATTTTTGCATAGCCATTGAGATAGTCTTTTTCTCCCCCTTGGATGTCCAAAAAGGATTTCTGACATTTCAAGTCAGAGAAATAAAGATAGTTCTCTGAAGAATCCTAAGCGCGGGAGTGATTCTGTTTTCACACCAGGTCCCAGAACACAGGCGTCTGGTCTAGAGATGCCTGCAGGTGAGGAATTGAGATGCAGGATGTGGGACAGCAGAGTGGCTGGGCGGCGAAGGCAGAAGCTATAATCAAGCCAAACGCATCTAGTCTGGGTGAAAAGCATATAAATATTCCTCTGGAAACTCCAGTGGCATTCATTTCATGGAACTCTATTTCTTTTGACTTGTTTTTTTTCTAAGTGCTTCAGGATAATCTTTTGCGAATCAACTCTTGTCTTATGGACCTGTGCCATGGGACCCATAAGGCAAGAGAGCAAATATGCAGTAGTTCATACAACTAATTAGTTATAAGTCAGATGAGAACAAAAGAAAACGCTTGTGAAATATGGGCCACAGCCAGAGCTCACCGAGGTATCTGCTGACATGTGGCTTCATTCATAAAAGCAGAAGGGGCAGATTTGTCTCTTCTGCTCATTCTCATTCATTCTCTCACCACATCATTCACAGCCCTGGAAACTGCTGCGGAGAGGAAGCGAGCACAGAGCCACATCGGAGCCACACGGAGCAAGATGCCAGGATTCGACCACCTGTGTTTGTGTCCTTACTGCATGACCCTCCCACAACTAAACAATCAACAGCCACAAACGGTTCCTCACATACGGATGCAAGAGCTGGAGGGGACAAAGATGTGAAGAGCAACACTTGCCTGTCTGTCTGTCTCCCACATTTTCTGACCAAGCCTTGGGCCATGAGGATCAGACTCACGAGGGAGTCTGATGTGTCAAGTTTACTGCTAGGAAATGTTCTTCAAAAAGGGTTCATTTGCACTGATCATGATTATCTTTTAAGCAAATCATTGAAATCCTTGATGCAAATGACAATAATACTCCTCAATTCCCAAATTCACAGGACCATTCTTAACGAGATGCTATCTAGGATATACTATGCTCTAATGCTCTTAAAATAAAAGACGCAGACTAGGATGGTTATACAGAAAAAAAAAAAAAAGAAGAATTTCATTTGTACTAGCACTTCCTCAATTACTACTCATGGTATAGTCGACACGCATTATTCCAAATATTTGATGCCTCTGCATTTGTGCAACGTACACTTTTTTTTTTTTAAAGATTTTATTTATTTATTTATCACAGAGAGAGGGAGAGAGAGCGAACGAGCACAGGCAGACAGAGAGGCAGGCAGAGGCAGAGGGAGAAGCAGGCTCCCTGCCGAGCAAGGAGCCCGATGTGGGACTCGATCCCAGGATGCTGGGATCATGACCTGAGCCGAAGGCAGCCGCTCAACCAGCTGAGCCACCCAGGCGTCCCCACTTTTAATGAATCTAATTAACCATGAGGTATTAGAGGTCCAGAACTATTCCTTACTCACTTTCAAATGGCCAGGGCTTAGCAAATGGCATAGTGCACACAAATCAGTTCTAAAGTCATTTGCTGAATATTCTACACTGCGTTTTTAATTACGTGGTAAAAATAAGAAATAGCACAGATTTCTGAGGAACTTTCCTAGAGAATACCCTCTGGGTGATATAACCCATTAATCAGATCTTTATGGATACTGTCTTGCAGCCAGTTCTGAATTCATATCTAAGATGTTAAGTTGTTAAAATCCAGGTCCGTCTGATTTCTCTGACCAAAACTTCTGCTTACCATGTCAAGGAAGAAACATGTATCAAACCAATGGCTTTAACCTATTTTCTAGACCCTATGTGTTTATTTTAACAAGCTGTCCCCGTGGATGCTCAGAACCAAGAGCATGTCACCAGCCTGTAGGTTGTAAATTCTATGGGTTTGCTGCATTTTTGAAATTAGACCTGCCACTTGTCCACAACCTGTCAGCTTGCAAAGACATCACTCCACTGGAGGGTCAAGGATCACAGACTGGGTATTGGTGACATCACCTGAAAGTGCTCCATCTGTCCTACGGAATGACCAGAAAATAGGAAGCACGCATTCATAAAGTCATTCACAGAACCACTCTTAAGCACATTCACCTCTGATAAGCAGTAAATAATAATAGTAATAAGTACAACAAGGTTTGCTAAATTTAGCAAATCCAGCCTACCGATCCGGGTAGGCTCCTGGCTGCTCGGAGTGCCTTTCTGTCCACGGGCTTCATCTGGATTCTTCAATGACCTGTGCTGTTGCAGTCTCTTCTTCTCCGTCCTTCAGAGGCTTCCCGTGGTTTCCATCCATGCTGTGTGATGCTGGCCAGACCATGGGCCAGCCCCTGAATTCTGAGGGGTCAGGGCTGGCTCACTGACTCTTCTCTCCCCTGGCCTTGCCCCAGACATGCCCCTCTTTGCTTGCTCACTTGCTTGGGTTCTGGGCTCAGCAGATGTCACTCCCCTCACTTTAGAAAATCTTCCTGTATTTCGACAACATCTATCAGAGCGTGTGAACAACACTGCATGCTTATAGCTACAAATGCCGTCCCTCCTCCTTCAGACCCAGTTGAGGTTGGATTGAACCTGTATTGTGCACAGGGGGCTTTCGCATGATTATCTTGTTTCAATCTCATCATGAGCCATTCAGGTAGAGAGGACTAGTGCCTTTTTACAAATAAGAAAACTCAACTCAAGGAGACTTTGTCAGGGTAATTCTCTGAATTGCAGAGTCTGGTTTCAAACTGTGGTTTGATTGATCTGATGTCGGCTTTTGCTCTTTTATCAGATGTGTTATCTTCCTCCTTATTCAAATTTCTTGTTCAGAAGCGGCTTCCTTGGGGCTGAAAGGCAGCATAAGGAAGTCTGAAAAACACTGACAAGAGCCTCGTTCTAAATGCAGATTTTCCACCAATCTGCTGTATGACTGGGACAAGCCACTCTTCATCACGAGGCCTTATTTTGTTCATCTGTGAAGTTGGAGAGGTGATCTTAAAAAGCTTAGCTGTGTAAAGGGCAGAGCTATACAGTCTACAACGCTGTTTATTTTTCTAGCCATGCATACAAATAAATGGATTGGGGAGAATTTTGTTTTAATTTGACACTGGGGGAAAACCTGTGTTCAGACTATAATTCACATCACCAGACCCGTACGCTGGTGTTTCCTCCTTTCTTTTCCACCTGGCCGCCCCCCCCCCCCATCCTCAGTACACAGAAACACAGACACACTCTCAAGCATACAAGCAGGCAGGCACACTACATCCTTAGGGCTTGCTCCAAGAGCTACCCTAGGTCTCAGTAGGCTTGTGAGGGACCTGGCTACTTGAGATCAAGGGGCTTTGGAAGAGAGAGGAAGAGGGAAGAGACAAGGCAGGGGAGGGGAGAACGACAAGCAAAGCGAAGTGAACCTCTGGCTCCTTCTCCTGCAAGCAGACCACCCTGGTTCCTTGGCATCTGCTGCCAATGATTCTGTGTCTCTAACCCTAGGTGGTGAGGGGTGACCAGCCCTTCTCTTGGTCCTTTGAGTGAAGGAATGAAGCTTGGCATACTCATTCATAAAGGACATTCATACTTTCTAAAGGAACCAACATCGCTATAACCGTGTATGGCAGAGTTTGCATGGTCCCCACCATTAGCCTCTACCTCCACCTTACCTCTCAGGCACTGAACTTAATGGATATTCAACAGGGAAAGGGGGGACTGGAGAAAGTAGGCACAAAATCAGAGAATGGGAAGAACAGCCCTCAGCAGTTCCACTGCCCTTAGGATGAAGTCACTGTCCACAGGATCGTGTGAAATGATCCTCCCCATCTGCACCTCTGTCCTCAAGCTGAACATCTTTCAGCTCCTCGTCATGAAAAGAAAAATCATTCCATTTCCTCATGACTTACAGCCCACTGACAAGTCCTTGAGACAGGCAGAGTGACATTCCTCTAGGAACTCAGCTGCCTCAATGCTGACGCTTTGCTAAGGGCAAGTCGAAATCCTAGCCCAACCCCCAGGATCCTATAGGTCTACTTTCACATATAAAAATTCCTTGGAAACTTCTTTTATGTCTAAATCCCCCAAGATACAGATTGGCAATCACCCCCAGCATATGGCCCACCGATTTACATCTGCAGGGTCTCATGACTAAGGTTTTATTAGACAGTAAAAAATGACCTTTCCCCAATCAATAATAGCTAGCCCACTCAAGGTCCTGGAAACCTTGCTTCCAAATTCCTGACGGACTTGACTTAACGCTATCCCTGACCCCTCCCAACCTGAGAGTTTCTAATGTGCCACTCCTCATGACCCCAGGGCAGCTCTTTCTTTTCTTTTCTTTTCTTTTTTTATAATTTTTTAAAAGATTTTCTATATTTATTTGACAGACAGAGATCACAAGTAGACAGAGATCACAAGTAGACAGAGAGGCAGGCAGAGAGAGAGGAGGAGGCAGGCTCCCCGATGAGCAAAGAGCCCGATGTGGGGCTTGATCCCAGGACCCTGAGATCATGACTGGAGCCGAAGGCAGAGGCTTCAGCCCACTAAGCCACCCAGGTGCCCCAGACAGCTCTTTCTGCCCACCAGTCCTGTCCCTATGCTTTAGTAAACCATCTTTTTGCACCAAAGGCATCTCAAGAATTCTTCCTTGGCTGTCAGGTTCCAACTCCGATATCTTTCCTACATTGCATGGACAGTCACACTGCTTCCTGCCCCAGGACACTGGTACAGGATGACTTTCCCGCTCAGAACTGTTCCTTCGGCTCTTTCATGACTATCTCGTTCATTTCTCTGCTGACACGCAGACCTCTCAGGAGCCGCCTCTGACCATCTCAACCACTGTAGCACACTCCACTGGCATCAGTTAACCGACGTGTGCGTTTCCTGACTGTGTGTGCCTTCCTTATGCATCAGATTCTACCGTCCAGGAGGTCCAAGCTTCCATGTTTACAACCAGGGCCGGAATGGACCAGGCACTAAGGCCATAAGTCAAGGTCATGAACCATCCTCTTTTTCTTCTGGCAGGAGATGTCGTGAATGACAAGAGATCTGCCTAATGCTGCATGGCTAGTGGGCGGGGGGGGGGGGGGGGTCCAAGGCTCCCATACAGGTCTTCTTGCTTTCAAATTGACATTATTTCTAAGATGCACTGACCTGGGCCTTACAACCACTGCTCGCTATGACACGTCAAATGATACTGGTGCTATGAGATTTTCAATTGAAATTTAAATGCAATTCACATTTTGAAGGATTTAAGTGAAGGACAACAGAAAGGACTATAATAATGGACATGGAAGACGGTTCCATTTCAAAAGGTGGGGGACTCCCCCTCTTACAGGCACTCAATGCTAAGGACCTCAGTGTGTGAGCAGACCTGCAGTGAGGGTATTAACAAATCCAGAAGTAACCCAAAGTGCCTGGTATTTACCCCACACTGTTATGCTAATGTATGGAAATCCAAAGGTTCTGAGGAATATAGTCCTTTGCTCAATATCATACTGTTCCTAAAAGGCAGAACTGACTCCAAAAACCTGGTCTCCTAAGTCCCAGAAAAACAGCAATTTCCAGAGGAGTAAGATGTAAAAGGAAGCAAGAATTCTTGGGCTCCTCTCCCGCCCCCTTCGCATTAACAAATGCGCACATTCCAGATTCCCAGCCTTCTGTGTTGCCCCACCCCCATGAGCACAAGAACCAGACCATGCCCTACACCTTGCATCCGCCTCAAGCTAACATATCCTCCCAACATCACTGAGACTCTCCACCTCCATGCCCTCTGCTGCCCCCCACCCCGCTGTCCCCCCAGGCTCACTGCCGTCCCGCCCGACGACATCTCGGTTCAGACGGGTATGGTCCTCCGCTGACGTGAAATGTTATCTGAACGCTCACAAAGCACCTACTGTACACTGGGTACTCTTCTAAGCATTTTATAAACATTAACTCGTTCCATCTTCATAACAGCCTTTCAGAATAGGTGTCCTTGTCATCATGCCCGCTGAACAAATGAGGATCCGAATCACAGGACCCAAACTCGCCCACAGCTAAATACAAGTGTGTTTCAGTCTCAACGAGTCCTGAAGTCTAGGCTTTGCTTTAAATTGCTTTTCATTGCGGGAAGATCACGTCCCATGACAACTATCCTTTTAACATATTTTAAGTGTATAATCCCATGTTGTGACTTTTGGGCACACCGCTGTCCGGGGACCTCCGGGGCTCACTCACCCTGCAGAGCGGAGACTTCATGCCCGTAAGCCGCAGCTCCTCACTTCCCCATCCCCTGGCTACCACTCTCCTCTCCTTCTCTCTGAAGCAGACTATTTCAGATGCCCCCTGCAAGTGACATCAGGCGGTGCCCGCCCTGCTGTGACTTTCACTTGACCCCATGACCTCCATCTCCATCCAGGTCACCACAAATGGCAGGACATCCTTCCCCGGGAAGGCCACACGGTGTTTCGTCATACAGAGATAACGTGTTTCCTTTATCACCCGCAGATGGACATTTAGGTTGCTTTCACGTCCTTGCTCCTGTACCTAATGCTGCAGTGAAGTGGGAGCGCGCAGAGGTCTTTGAGCCTGACTGCCTTTGCTCCAGGACATACCCAGAAGTGGAACTGACAGGTCAGACATGAATTATACTTTTATTTGTTTGAGGAGCTTCCGTACCATATTCCCTCGTGGCTGCACCAACGTACACTCCTAGCGACGGGGACACAGGGTTCTGACTTCTCCACGTCCTCCGTGGGCCCTGACCAGCTTCCGTGTCTCCTGACAGTGGCCCTTCCGGCCCAGGTGAGCCAGCAGCTCAAGCCTGGAGGCCTGAGGAACACACGGACCCTTCATGCTCGCTTCTCCGGACTTACCAAGCCCTCCGGATTTTGTCCCGCCTTGCCAGGTGCCCACTGCCGCTTTCGGGTCCCAGCGTTGTCTGGGAGCCGCATCCTGGGTGCTCCGGCGCCCACCCCACTGCCGAGACTGGGCGCTACAGTGGAAGCACAGCCCAGTCACCTCCAAACGAGTCCGCAGTGTCGCTCTCTTGCCTGGAGTCCACGCGCGTGCATCCAACGGCTGCCGTGAACCTTAACTGACCTCCACGGGGAAACTCAGACTCACATTTTTAAAACCTGAACTGCCACCTGCTTCTCAAATGCTCCGCTCCGCCTCATTTGCCTCCAACAGCAGAGTCCCACTGGCCACACAGATGCTCAAGCCAGAAACCTGGAAGTTATCCTTGAGTCTAGCACACCCAGTAACCACCAACCCTAATGATTCTATCCCCTAAATGCAACTCGATCACATGTACTTTTTTAAATTCCAGTTGCAGGGGTGCCTGGGTGGCTCAGTGGGTTAAGCCTCTGGCTTCAGCTCGGGTCATGATCTCAGTGTCCTGGGATTGAGCCCCTCATCGGGTTCTCTGCTTGGCAGGGACCCTGCTTCCCCCTCTCCCTCTGCCTGTCTCTCTGCCTACTTGTGATCTCTGTCTGTCAAATAAAATAAAATATTTAAAAGATTAAAAAATAAAATAAAATCCAGTCGTCTCTCTTCTACTTCAGACGCAGTAGCTTTTAGCTACACTGCTAGGGGACGGGGTATGAGTCTTCCTCACTACAATATCTCTCAACATTAGTCCTGCCTCTATCCATAAACTCTCCCCATGCAACTGATCATTTCTGAAACAGATGTCCACATGGTCCCCTCTTCCTTGAAAATCCTTCATGGTTTTCAAAAATTCTCAGGGCATAGATAGCATAGAAAGAGCTACATATTTACCAGGCTTCTCACGATCTGTCCCCAGCTTAGCTCCTCAAACTTTCTCAATATTTCTTTCTACTCACTCAACAGATTTGGATGTAAGACCCAAAACGGTAAAACTCTCAGAAGTAAATACAGAGGAAAAGCTTCCTGGCACTGGTTTTGGAGATGATTTTCTGGATAGGACACGAAAAGTTCAGGCAGCAAAAGCAAACATAAACAAGTGGGACTGATGAGGGATAGAGGCAGAAGAAGGTTCACTGTTACCGAGGATGACCGCCAGCCTGCATAGTTCCAGTAAGAGTCAAATACCCGCTGATGCTTCGTTCTCACAGGGGCTCGCGACTGCCCTTACAGCTCACTGATAGTCAATAGCAAACAATGATGAGCGCCAGGGAAATCTTGGGAAAGTAGTTTTGCGAGCAGAAATCCAAAGAAGACATTTATGGTGTAATACTCACTGCACACCTCACCACCCCCCCACACAAACACACTAAGCATATAACCACCAGCTTCATACAGCAAACGTGCAGCTTTTTCTGCCCATGGCTCCTGTCCCCATGCTGCTTAAATAAACTTACTAAAGGTATACTGCAAATGTTTCCCTTCTTTCTTGGCTATTGTACTCAAGGATCCCACGAGAGGACTGCATCAAAACAAACCTTTGCAAAGCAAAGAAAACCATCAACAAAATGAAAAAAGAAAAAAATCTAGAATGAAAAAGAAAAGACAATCTACTGAATGGGAGAAAATATTTGCAAACCACATATATGATATGGGGTTAATATCCAAAATATATAAGGAACTCCTACAACGTGATAGAAAAAATATAAATAACCCAACTTTTAAAAAATGAGTGAAGAAACTGAGTAAACACTTCTCTAAAGAAAACATACAAATGGCCAACAGGTACATAAAAAGGTACTCTACACCACTAACGAGCAGCAAAATGCAAATCCAAGCAGCAATGAGATATAACCTCATGCCTGCTAGGGTGCCTCTTGAAAAATAATATTAATAACAACTATTGTGACAATGTGGAGAAAGGAAAACCCTGTACGTCATTGGTAAGAATGTTCAATGGTGCAGCTACTATGGAAAACAATAGAGAAGTTACTCAAAAAAATTTAAAAAATTGAACTGCTCTATTATCCAGCAGTTCCACTTCTGGGCACATACCCAAAGAATAGAAATCAAGATCTCCAAGAATTATCTGCTCCTCCATGTTCACTGCAGCATTATTCTCAATAGCCAAGATATAAAAACCTAAAATGACTGGATAAATGGATTTTACTAATGTGGCATATGCATGCAATAGAGTGTTGTTTAGTCTTTGAAAAGCATGAAATTGTACCATTTATAACATATACTGATCTGGAAAACATTTTAGTAACTTAAATAAGTCAGTCACAGAAGGAAAAGTCCTGCTGAATCCTCTTAGGAGCCAAATTCCTTAAATCAGAAAATAGAATGGTGGTTACCAGGAGGTGGAGGGTGAAGATGTGGGGAGCTGTTCAATGGGTAAACAAGAATTATATAAGATGAGTAAGTTCTAGAAATCTGCTGCAAACGTACTGCCAACACGTAACAATATGGCACCATGCATGGCTGCTGTAACAAATACTACAGGTATGCTACCTAAATTAATCTACAAATTTAATGCAATCCCTATCAAAATACCATCAATTTTTTTCAAAGAAATGGAAAAAATAATCCTAAAATTTATATGGAACCAGAAAAGACCCCAAATAGCCAGAGGAATGTTGAAAAAGAAAGCCAAAGTTGGTGGCATCAAAATTCCAGACTCCAAGTTCTATTACAAAGCTATAATCATCAAGACAGTATTGTACTGGCACAAAAACCAAAACATAGATCAATGGAACAGAAGAGAGAAACCAGATATGGACCCTCAACTCTATGGTCCACTAATCTTCAACAAAGCAGGAAAGAATGTCCAATGGAGAAAAGACAGTCTCTTCAACAAATGGTGTTGGGAAAATTGGACAGCCACATGCAGAAGGATGAAACTGGACCATTTCCTTACACCACACATGAAAATAGACTCAAAATGGATGAAAGACCTCATTGTGAGACAGGAATCCATCAAAATCCTTGAAGAAACACAGGCAGCAATCTCTTCAACCTCAGCTGCAGCAACTTCTTCCTAGAAACATCACCAAAGGCAAGGGAAGCAAGGGCCAAAATGAACTATTGGGACTTCATCAAGATCAAAAGCTTTTGCACAGCAAAGGAAACAGTTAAGAAAACCAAAAGACAACTGACAGAATGGGAGAAGATATTTGCAAGTGACATATCAGATAAAGGGCTAGTATCCAAAATCTATAAAGAACTTAAAGTCAACGTCCAAAGAACGAATAACCCAATCAAGAAATGGGCAGAGGACATGAACAGACATTTATGCAAAGAAGATACCCAGATGGCCAACAGACACATGAAAAAGTGCTCCACATCACTGGGCATCAGGGAAATACAAATCAAAACCACAATGAGATACCACCAGACACCAGTCAAAATGGCTAAAATGAACAAGTCAGGAAATGACAGATGTTGGAGAGGATGCAGAGAAAGGGGAACCCTCCTACACTGTTGGTGGGAATGAAAGATGGTGGAGCCATGCTGGAAAATAGCATGGAGGTTCCTCAAAAAGTTGAAAATAGAGCTACCCCATGACCCAGCAATCACACTACTGGGTATTTACCCTAAAGATACTAATGTAGTGAACCAAAGGGGCACATGCACCCCAATGTTTGTAGCAGCAATGTCCACAATAGCCAAACTATGGAAAGAATTAAGATGTCCATCAACAGATGAATGGATAAAGAAATTGTGGTACATATATACAATGGAATACTATGCAGCCATCAAAAGAAATGAAATCTTAACATTTGCAGCGACGTCAGTGGAACTAGAGGGTATTGTGCTGAGCGAAATAAGTCAATCAGAGAGAGACAATTATCATATGGTCTCTCTGATATGAGGAATTTCAGAGGCGGGAGGGGTTGTGGGGGTAAGGGAAGGAACAAATGAAACAAGATGGGTTTGGGAGGGAGACAAAACATAAGAGACTCTTAATCTCACAAAACTAACTGAGGGATGCTGGGAGGTTGGGGGATATGTAGAGGGTGGCTGGGTGATGGACACTGAGGAAGGCATGCATTATGGTGAGTGCTGTGATATGTGTAAGCCTGCCAATTCACAGACCTGTGCCCCTGGGGCTAATAACACATTACATGTTAATAAAAAATGAATGAATGAATGAATAAATAAATAAACAAACAAACAAATAGGGGGAAAAAAACAAATACCACAGGTTGGGGAGCTCTAAACAGGGGACATTATGCCCCACAGTTCTGGAGGCCGAAAGCCTAAGATCAGGGTACATCACGGTCAGGTGAGAGCCCTTTTCTCAGTTGCAGTTTCTTGTACCCTCACATGGCAGAAGGGATGAAAAAGTCTTCTGGGGGCTCTCTTAAAAGGAAATTAATCTTGGGGTGCCTGGGTAGCTCAGCCAGTTAAGTATCTGACCTATGTTTAGGCTCAGGTCATGATCTCAGTGTCAGGAGATCAAGCCCTGTATGGGGCTCTGTGCTGGCATGGAGTCTGCTTGAGATTCCCTCTCTCCCTCTGCCTTGGCCCCTTCCTCCCATTCTTTTGCTCCCTCGCTCTTTCTCTCTCTCAAAAATTAAAAAAATGTAAAAAAAAAAAATCAAAGGGAACTAATCTTATTCATGAAGGCTCTAGCCTCATCACCTGAAACCCTCCCCAAACCCTCAACTCCTAATGCTATCAGGTTGTGGGTGAGGATTTCAATGTAGGAATTTGGGGCAGCCACATGGAGACTATAGCAGCACTTAAAAACTTGTCAAGAGATTAGTTCTCACATTGAGTATTTTTTGGAGGCAGGGGATATGTTTATTCCCTTGACTGTGGTGATGGCTCCTCTCACGTACACAAACGTCCCAAACTATCAAAATGTATATATATTAAATACATGCAATTTTTTGGTATATCTATCAAAATCAGTAAAGTTGATTAAAAAAAAAAGAAAGAAAACATTGTTTTAACCAAACGAATCTAATTTGGGTATCTCATTGCAAATGGGACACCTTGCTCTACTGCCTATGCCCTTTTACCCAGGCTGTCCCCTCTGCCCCAACCACCACCCCCCTCTTTCAGATTACTGCCCAGACACTGTATCTTCCAACTTGACTCAAGACTGTGATATGTTCCACAAATACATGCCACATGACACTTTGTATTTTCCCCATGGTAATATTTAAACACAGAAACAAGTAGCTACAAACACTGATTTTACCCATTCCCTTTCTTATCTGTTAAGTGATAAAGTGAATACATTTCCATAATTTCCACTATTTTTGTATATTTAATTTTCAAGGATATCTGTTCCATAGAGTTCACTCTTTCATCTAATTTGCTTTTAAAGATTATACATCAGATATTTCTTAGCATAGTAATATATTTTTTTTAAAAAGAGAGAAATAACATTCTATAGCAGTGAATTTTAGCGTTTCAACTCTAACAAAAACCATATTGTTAAAAGAAGAGAAAAACTGTATTCAACATGCTCTCGCATTACTGAAGTGGATATATACAGCATGCAATATTGTTGAGTCTCTAACTCAACAACTTTTTCTGTTTATGTTGAAATTTTTAAAATATGAACTATTCTAGGCATGAAGATTTTTTTTTTCTGGTAATGAACCAGATTCTGTGAAGATTTAAAGTTCTCTTTGGCTATAAATGATACAGCTTTGGGAACTATTTGGCACTGAAACTATCTGGTTCAATGTGCAACGACTCTTTTCCCATGACTCTCCTGGAAGCTGCAAAGTGTTATTTGGAATGACTCTAAGCACAAAGAATCATTCATTTTTGTGTTGTTCTTCAAAGATGTCTGTTTGATGACAGTTTGATTCTTTAGACCCACTCAAGGGTAAGACTCTTATTTTTATTTAAAAATAATTTTTTTATATTAGGCGGTTGGATTACTTTTTTCTGGCAAATCCCAATATGCCAACCTTACTTTACTATTTCAATCTCTGTCCTTATCATTTGCCTTTATTGTGAAGATGTGGGAAACATGTGCTCAATAAATGAAGAAAATGTGCTCAATAAAGTCATATCTCAAAAAAAATACTGACATAGATTTCAAACTCATTAAAACAAAACTCTTCCGCTGACTAATATGCTTAAATTCAGCGGGTCGCCACGTCTGATCTGAGGTCACGTCAAAACAAAACTCTTCAAATTTCTTAGTGTATTAAATCCTCAGTGGAGATGCTTTAATTGAAAAAAAAAAATGTATGTAGGGCTGTAACTTTGGTGTTCTGTTAATTTTAATGGTTTTGAGAGAAAGAAGGACAGCAGTCACACTTTCTACTTGTAATGGATAACATTTCACTCTGAAAAAGAGGATGAAGACTTTCATTACTCATGAAATGAATATATGATTAATATCAGCATTCCCACTGAGGAAAAGTTCTTTAAAAATTATGAAAGCATCGAAGGGCTACAAGACAAATTGAAATGATGAAACCAAATCTCAGAAAAACCAAAGCAAAACCAAGAGTAGGGGCACCTGAGTGGCTTAGTTGGTTAACCATCTGACTCCTGATTTTGGCTCAGGTCATGATCTCAGGTTCATGAGATTGAGCCCCGACTCAGGCTCTATGCTGAGCCTGCTTGAGATTCTCTTTCTCCCTCTCCCCTCCCTGCTTGTGCTCTCACATGTGCTCTCTCGCTCTCTCTTTCTCTCTCAAGACAAGATAAAACAAAACCCCAAAACCAAAAACCAAAAAAACAAGAATAAAGTCCAACTCTCTTTTGCTCTGAGGGCAAGTGTCTCCCCTGCCACCCCACAAAAGAGGTCAGCAAAAACTAGGAAGAAACTATTGACTTCATAGGGTGAGAGAAACTGAAGTAATTAATTATAAAGAATCAGTGACCCTGACCCCAATTAATCAATAACCTGGAAGGATTTGCCTTCTGTTTTAAGTGTGCTGGATACCAAGTTTGGGCTGCCTTCCAACAACCAGCATTCACTCCCCTTTCTATCTGTGTTCTTTATATTACAGAGTCGGGAGTCTGGGATACTTCATTCCTGGGAATCTCTTTTAAGCAGGGCTCCATTTTAGATTCTGCCAAACCAGCAGAAGAAATTACTATACCCTTAGGTTTTCCAAGAGCCTCAGAGTTTCTTCCAGAAATCACATACATCTTGGCTGTGGGCATCTGAAGTCACAGAAGCTTCCAGAGAGTCTGCAAACTTCCTGATTTCCACAGGCAATTCCCAGCATTCCTCACATCACTATCCTAGCCCTTCTGGTGGTTTTATAAGGACTGATTTATCTTTAATGATCAGAATAGAGTTGGTTTCTCTGCCTCCTAACTGATACAGTGAAGGAGTGAGAAGTTAAATGTGCACTTGAGTGAACAAGTACATGCAAATTTTGTCAGTGGAGGGTTCCAGAGAACTTAAAATCTTGCAGTCTCCCATATCCCTGCCCAACACCAGGGGGCAGAATAAAGTTGAAATTCACATCTCCAGCCTCAAATTATTGCCGAAAATTATTTCTCCAAATCAACACATAGTTAACTATCCAAAGACATCCAAGCATGAGAAAACAAGACTTTGTTATTTAGAATAATCAGAAACAGCAGACAAAAGAAATGCACAAAAAGATACTGGCTTATCAGTCAAGCATTATTAAAATATACTTGCTGTGTTGACATAAGTAAAAGAAAAGCTTAAAAATACTAAAAGAACAGCAGTGATTTAACAGGTTAGAAAAATAAGAATTATTAGAGTAATTAGAATAAAATCACAGTAAAATAGAAAAAGTGAGGAAGTGAAAATGAACCATGTAGTCCAAAAAAAGACTGAAAACATGAGCTGAAAAGTATATTAGATGCAGCTCAAGATAAAATTGATGAATTACAAGACACATTATTTAAAGACAAAATGTCCATCTATCTACATAGGTTTAATCTACATAGGTATGTATAGGCGTAGGTATTTTTATCTATCCTTGTATCTAAAACACCTCACTACAATAAAACAAAAATCATGACAGAGATTAATAAAAATCTCCAGGAAGAAGGGAGAACAATTAATTAATATTACAAGTTAATGAGTTAAAGATTCATGTTTTATTTGGACAAAGCAGTGAAAATAAACATGGAGGATATACTTTTCAAAGTAATAGAGAAGAAAAGTATGATTAAAAAAAAAAAACAATCAGTTCAAAAGGGGGTAACAAAGAAGAGGGAGGGAAGAACACAGGGAAAAAAAAACCTAGAATAAAGCACATAACTCCCAGCACTCTGACTACCATGACAACAGAACTATTGTTCATGGTACATTTAAACCCAAAATGTGGGCATCACATTCAACAAAATAAAACTTTTAGCTAAGTAACAAAAATAGACTAGATAAAAATGTTTCTATCTATAGGGTGTTTACAAGAGATGCATTTAAACAAATATATCCAAAACTGGAGAGTAATACAATGGAAAAAGGAAAACATTCACATGTGAAAAAAAAAGACTGTTGCATCTGTAGTAAGCGCAGTCAAAATAGATTTTAAAGCAAGAAGAATACCAGTCATTTCTGCTGTAACAAACACATGTATTCCTAAAAGTAAGAGCACCATGCCATACCTTGCACTTAAAAAAAACAAACAAACAAGTAAAACAAAACATGGCATATGACAAAACAGAGATAGGAACAAACCCATCA
>ML107090.1:25808-41802 GCA_003697995.1 Taxidea taxus jeffersonii | reverse complement strand
TGTGTGTGTGTGTGTGTGTGTAAGAAATGGAGGGAGAGACCGACTGTGTGTTTTCCTATGTGGCTTAGTTCAGCTTAGTGCAAATTTTACTCACTCAGTGTTTCCCAGGGACAAAATTACACATAATTAAAAACAAAATTTGCACTCTTCAAATTGCCCACAAAAGAATTATGTTTGAAAAAGTTCAAGTTTTCAAAACAAGCATTAGAGTAGAACTGATTATGCTAGTTATCTGAAGATCATTTCAAAATGGGGGAAATATTAGCCAAGAGAATATAAACACTCTACCGTATACATTTTGAGATACAGAAAGATCTAGAAAGATAGACAGAAAACATCACAGTTATAAAGGAAGACTTTAACACACCTCTTAAGTTACTTGCTTTTTAAAAAAACAGACAAAAATAAATCAGTGTACAGAACATTGGGTCAATATGATTAACATGCTATAACCACAAGGTATAAAACACTGCAGATAACAACTAAAGATAATTATTTTTTAAAAGGACACAGAGTATTTAGAAAGATTAAACATATACTGGGCTATAAAAGGCCTCTCAACAAATTTTTAAGAAGAGGTAGTATATAGAGTATCATCTCCTAGGACCATGGAATTATGCTATGGAATAGAGAACTATACAACGCAATAATTAGAAAATCCTAATCTGCCTGGAAATTTAGAGATAAATTTCTTACCAAGCCATAAGTTAAAGAAGAAAATACTCTCTTCTGATTCCAAATAAAAATATTCAACACTTCTTCCATGCACCAAAAAAATACTTAAAAGCTACATAACCTTAAATGTATATATTGGCAGTGGAAAAACAGCCAAAAATTTAATAAAGCATCCATCTCAAAGTAAAAATAAATAAATAAATAAATAAATGGAAAACAGTGAAATAGAAAACACTATACAAGGAATAAACCAAGGAGAAATATTTTTTAAACTGACAAGTTTCAGGTGATACTGACAAAAAAGCAGAGAGAGTGAAGGCAAAAATTATATCAGGAATTGAGTAACAGGACATTTTTTGGGATCCTGTGGACATTAAAACAATAGTAAGATACTATAAGCAACCTTATTTTAAGAAAGTTGAAATGCTAGATGAACAAATTTCCTAGGGAAATCCAGTCCTTAAAGACTTAAAGAAGAAATGGAGACTCTGAATAGTTCTAGAAACATTAGCAAAACTGAATCACTGACTCCCTCTTCCAAGGACACACACACACACATACACATGCACACACACAACCTGCACACCCCTTATACCACACAAAGAACTTCAGGCTCAGATACATGTGGTTTGAGGAGTATGGAGAAAATCTCAGAAATGACTTTTAAACAGAACCCTGAAAAACTGAGTTTTATGCTCAAATTTTAACAAACAGAAAGATATCCCATTTGTGGTGGAAAGACAAAGTATATGATGACAACAGATCTCCTAAAATTAATTTATAAGTTTAATGTAAGTGAAAATCTAGCTAATAATAAACCCTGTCTAAGCCAGAGTTGGTCAACCTGAGTCTAATGTATGTATAGAAAAATAAGTACATAAAAATAGCTAGAAATTCCTGAAAAAGAAAACCCATGAAGTGAGACTTACCCAGATATTAAAACATACCACCAAGACTCAACAAGTAAAGCAGTGTGGCATTACCACATAAACAGACACAAACCAGTAGCACAGAAAAGAAAATCCAGAAACAGATCCAAATTGATATGAAATGCAGTAAATGATAAAAGTGGCATCTTGAATTTAAACATTTGGTGAAAAATAATGTTGAATTCATGGCCCACACCATATACAAAATTAAGTTCCAAAGAGATTATTTTTATAAATATAAGATAAAAATCCAGGATTCTGAGGAAATGATAACTTCAACAACAACAAGTTTTTGGAATGTTCTCAAACCCCAACCTAAAAACAATTGGGCTGACTACACTGCAAAACAAAATCAAGAACAACAACAATAAACGCTAGCATTTACAATAAAATGAGATGACCACATATCTCCAAGAATCCCCAAATATAAGCAAGTAAGGAGAAGACAACAAGGGCTGAAAAATATGCACCACATAAGGCATCTACACAGGAGCAGGGAGAGGGAATCACATGATATCCGTTGGCCAAGAGAACACAGGAAAGTCAATAAAGCCAACTGATAGTAATGGAAGGCACATTAGCCCAGACCGTGAGGCAAGGATGAGACTAGGAAAGATTTTAGCCACTGCAGGAACACAAGTGAAGGGACAGCAATTGGAACCATCTGGTTTCTCAAAACCAACCTGTCAGGAATTGTTTACAGCACTCAAGTAGGAAACTGTAAGGAGAAGGAGGAATAGAGAAGGGGAACACAGCCAGGATATATACAAAAGTCAGTCACTACTTATTTTAACACTATACACACACACGGGGAAGCTCTAGGAAGCTAGAAAACGTAGCTGAAAGAAGCAGCCTTCTAAACTATAGGAAAATAAAATCCACATAAAAATGAACAGGAAATCATCAAGGCCAGACATCCTAAAAACTTATAAGACTGAAGAAAGATGCAGAACAATGTTCCTACAGACAAAGCATGAGAGAAAGATAAGACAAATGCAAAACTGAGCAACACCATTAATACAATATTTCAAAAGGAGACATTTAACAGATGTTCTGGGATGTAAAATCAGAAATACATAAAGGAGAATTAGAAAAACTAAGACACGAGGACACAGACTCAAAAGAGAATTAGACATAAAAATAATTATAAAAATTAACACTAAATAATAAAGAACATGATGGGGCACCTGAGTGGCTCAGAGGGTTAAGCCTCTGCCTTCAGCTCGGGTCACAATCTCAGGGACCTGGGATGGAGCCCCACATCGGGCTATCCACTCAGCAGGGAGCCTGCTTCCCTCCCCCATCTCTCTCTGCCTCTCTCTCTCTGCCTGCCTCTCTGCCTACTTGTGATCTCTCTCTTTCTCGCTGCTAAATAAATAAAATCTTCTAACTTTTTTTTTACTCTTTTTTTTAAGATTTTATTTATTTATTTGTCAGAGAGAGAGAGAGAGAGAGAGCACAGGCAGACAGAGCTGCAGGCAGAGGCAGAGGGAGAAGCAGGCTCCCTGCCGAGCAAGGAGCCCGATGTGGGACTCAATCCCAGGACGCTGGGATCATGACTGAGCCGAAGGCAGCTGCTTAACCAACTGAGCCACCCAGGCGTCCCAAAATAAAATCTTCTATAAAAAAATAAAAAAGAAAGAACATGAACAAATCAAGCCAATACTAATGTCTAAAAATAGAAAGCAAAAGAGGAAAATTACAAAAATTTAAAAAGAAATGAAGAAAGGGATAAAAATAAGAGAAAATGTCTAATATTAAAAGGCAGGCAAAGAAGATACAATATAGGAATAATGGGAGTCCCTGGAAAAGTAAAAATGAGCAAGAGACTAGAACATAGGCTATAAAGTCCAACACACACAAAATCTGGAGACAGATTTCAAAATACATATTAAAAGAACATACCATGCACTTAAGAAAATCAAATCAGAATGGCTAAAAACAAGACAGATTCAAGTAAAAGTAGTGAACTTTAGAGACAGACTTTGGGGCTTCTAGGTAAATTACATGATCTTCAGACTTTTCAACAGCAATGGAAATCAAAGAACAGGTATAAGGTACTCAGGGAAAGAAACTGTGAATTGAGGATTTATATCCAACAAAACTGATCTTCAAGTATAAAACAAATTCAATTATGAATTGTTAGCAAGATGCAAGAGCTCAGAAGATCATTTCTTTGAATGTTTTCGAAGGAATGTGCTGGAGAACAAGCTTCACATAATCAGAATGATTATAAAAGACAGAAACAGTGATTTGTGGTGAATATTAATGAGCCTGATGAACACTAGTGAATTTGATGTTTCTTGAGCAGAAGACACATGGGGCTGCAGTGGATCTCATTAATAATTGGATGATTTAAAGACCTCATGAATACTGACATATTGATACCCTCGTTTGGCTCATGAACACAGGATACCTAGGTGCTTCAAGTATATTTAATGTATTATTCATACTTGGTGCCTCCTTAGCCTTCAATCTCTTTCTATGCTCAGATGCTCACTTACCAATGTGTAATATGTCACCAGCTACTTGTGTCTATACTTTTTTATATATGTTCCTAATGCAATTTTTATGTTTTTATTCTTTTCTGTAATAGAATGGGGTCTTATTAAATAAGACAAAACACATATGGGAGGGGAATAAAAAATGGTGCAAAATTTTAATATTTGATGAAACTAAATGAAGGGTATATGGGGATTCATTGTACATTATTCTTGAAACTTTTTATATTTCCTGAATGAAAAGTTAAGGGATTGATTCCTTAATTTCTCCTTCTGCTGCTTCATTACTGGTACATAGAAATGAAACAGATTTCTGTACAGTAATTTTGCACCCTGGGAAATTCATGAATTCATGTATCAGTTCTAGCAATTCTTTGGTGGAATCTTCTGGGTTTTCTATGTATAGTATCAGGTATCCTCAAATAGTATAAGTTTTAATTCTTTCTTGCCAATTTGGAAAACTTTTATTTCTTTTTATTGTCTGATTGCATTGCTGTGGCAAGGACTTTCAGTACTATTTTGAATAAAAGTGGTAACAGTAGACATCCCTGTCTTATTCTGACCATAGAGGAAAAGCTCTCAGTTATTCCCCATTGAGGATGACTTTAGCTGTGGGTTTTTTATATATGGCCTTTATTTTGTGGAAGTGTGTTCCCTTTAAACCTACTTTGTTGAGATCTTATCATGAATGGATATTGTACTTTGTCAAATGATTTTTCTGTATCTACTGAAATGATTATATGGTTCTTATCCTTTTAAGAATGTGGTGTATCATGTTGATTGATTTAGGAATATTGAGCCACCCTTGCAATCCAGGAATAAATCCCACTTTACCATGGTAAAGATTTTTTTAAGGTACTGTTGGATTTGGTTTGCTATTATATTGAGAATTTTACATCCATATTTCATGAGGGATATGGTCTGAAGTTCTCTTTTTCATGGTGTCTTTATCTAGTTTCAGTATCAGGATAATGCTGGCCTCACTGAATGAACTTGGAAGTTTTCCTTCCTTTTCTATTTTTTGGAATAGTTTGAGAAAAATAGGTATTAGGTTTTCTTTAAATGTTTGGTAGAATTCACCTGCAAAACCAACTGGCTCTGGACTTTTGTTTCCTGGGAGAGTTTTAATTACTGATTCAATTTCATTGTCTGTCATTGGTATATTCAAGTTTTCTATTTCTTCCTGTTTCAGTTTTGGTAGTTTATCTGTTTCTGGAAATTTATCCATTTCCTCCAATTTGTCCAATTTGTCAGCATATAATTTTTTATAACATTGTCTTATAATTGTGGTGTTGGTTATTCTTCCTCTCTCAATTGTGATTTTATTTACTTGGTTCCTTTCTCTTTTGTTTTCAATACATCTGGCTAGAGATTTATCAACTTTATTAATTTTTTCAAAGAACCAGCTGCTAGTTTCACTGATTTGTTCGTATCATTTTTTATAGTTCCTATATAATTTATTTTGCCCTCATCTTTATTATTTCCTTCCTTCTGCTAGCTTTGAGCTTCATTTTTTGTTCCTTTTCCAGCTCCCTTGGGTGTAATGTTGGGTTATTTACCTGAGATTTTTCTTGTTTCTTGAGGTGGGCAGGTATTGCTATGTACTTCCCTCATAGAACCCGCTTTTGCTGCATGCTAAACATGCATGGAACATTGTGTGTACATTTTCATTTGTTTCCATGTATATTTTTAAATTCATCTTTGATTTCGTGGTTGACCCATCCATTGTTTAGTAGCATGTTGTTTAACATCCATTTATTTGTGGTCTCTCCATATTTTTTTTCTTGCCATTGCCTTTGAGTTTCACAGCATTGTGGTCAGAAAAGAGGCATGATAGGATTTCAATATTTTTGTGTTTGTTGGGGCCTGATTTGTGACTCAGTATCTGTTCTATTCTGAAGAATGTTCCATGTGCACTCTAAAAGAATGTGTTTTCTGCTGTTTTAGGGTGAAATGCTCTGAATGTATCTGATAAATCCATCTGGTCTAGTGTGTCATTCAAAGCCATTGTTTCTTTGTTAATTTTCTGCCTAGATGATCTGTCCATTGCTGTAAGTGGAGCGTTAGAGTCCCGTACTATTACTGTATAATTATCAATGAGTTCCTCAATGTTTACTAATTGTTTTATATATTTGGGTACTCTGTGACAGGAGCATAAATATTTATAATTATTAGATCTTATTGGATTGTCCCCTTTATTATGATATAGTGCCCTTCTTTATCTCTTGTTACAGTCCTTGTTTCAAAAGACTGCTACTGCTTTCTTTTGACATCCATTTGTGGGATAAATGTTTCTCTATCCCCTCACTTTCAATCTGCAGGTATCTTTAGGTCTAAAATGAGTCTTTTGTAGGCAGCACATAGACAGATCTTACTTTTTTATTTATTCTGACATCCTACATTTTTTGATCAAAGTGTTCAGTCCATTTACATTCAAAGTACTTATTGATAGATATGCCCTTATTCCCATTTTATTACTAATTCAAAGGAACACATGCCCCTTGATGTTTGTAGTAGCATCATCTAAAATAGCCAAACTATGGAAACAGCCCAAGTGTCCATTGGCAGATTAATGGATAAAGAAAATGGTGTGTGTGTGTGCGTGTGTGTGTGTGTGTGTGTATGTATATATATACATATACATATACGTATATAATGGAATATTACTCAGCCATAACAAAGAATGAAACTTGCCATTTGCAATGACATTGAGGGAGCTAGAGAGTATTATGGTCAGTGAAATAAGCCAGTTAGAAAAAGACAAATACCATATGATGTCACCCATATGTGGAATTTAAGAAACAAAACAAAGTAACAAAAGGAAAAGAGAGAGAGAGGCAAACCAAGAAACAGACTCTTAACTATACAGAACAAACTGATAGTTACCAGAGGGGAACTGGGTGGGGGAGGCAATAGCTGAGGGGACTCGGGAAGGCACTTGTCATGATGAGCACCAGGTGATATACAGAAGTGTTGAATCACTATATCGTAGTGAAACTAACCTGAAACTAATCCTACATTGTATTAACTGATATGTAAATAAATTATTAAAAAATAAAGAGTCCATAGAGCCCCAAATTCCCTCCTTGCTTCAGCTTGGTGGATGGCTACAATTTCTATTCTCATTTCTGTGGAAGTCTGGGGTTTTATTCTCTGGAGATTTCTCTGAACTGCAGTATACCAGGTACATATCCTAATTCTAACTTTAACCCTAAGCCCTAACCACATCGCTAATCCTAATTCTCTGGAGAGGTCTCTGAACTGCAAGATGCCAGGGACATACCCTAACCATAACCCCTAACCCTGGATCCTAAAACTAACTCTAAACCCATCCTCTGGAGAGATCTCTGAACTGCAAAATACCAGGCACATATCCTCATGCTGGCCATATCCCTATCTATAACCCTAACCCTGGCCCTAACCCTAGATCTGAAGGAGAAAAAAAAAAGTTATTGTGTACACAACACACACACACACACAAACACACACACACACAAGAATATTACTCAACCATAAAAAGGAATGAAATCTTGCCATTTGCAGCAACATGGATGGAGCTAGAGAGTATTATGTTAAGTAAAATAAGTCAGAGAAAGACACCATATGATTTCATTCATTTGTGGAATTTAAGAAACAAGCAAATGGAAAAAGAGAGATATAGAGTGACAAACCAAGACTCGAAGACTCCTAACTATAGAGAACACACTAATGGTTATCAGAGGGGAGGGCGGTGAGGATGGGAGAAACCAGTGATGGGGATTAAGGAGTGCACCTGTGATGAGCACTGGCTGATGTATGGAAATGCTGAGTCACTAAATTGTACACCTGAAACCAATTTTATGTTGTATGTCAAGTTACTGGAGTTTTTTAAATTAAACTTTTTTTAAAAGTTGGGGGGAAATAAAAATTTTAAGCACTTAAGACAAAAGAGTGGAGAGAGAAGAGAAAAGTATTTCAGACAGAAGAGACTGTACATATGAGAGTCCCCTCTCCAACCCCAGAAAAGGAGAGCTCAGTTCTTCAGAAGGGGAGATAGTGACCAGTATAATGGGACATAGTCACATCAGAAGAGAGGCAAGAACCACACCAGAGAAGGATCTGTGGCAACTGGTCATTGTAAGAGTCCTGGCAGAAGCTGGCCATAGCTGGGATTCTAGTGGTGGTGCTAGACATGGGAAGAAACCAAAGGACACAAGACATGTTTATACATGTCTTGTAATTGAACTGACAGCATCAATGGAAGGTTTAGACTTGGGTCGGGAGAAAGAGGTGGTATACCAGATGAATGAAACAGCTTTATAGCATTGGTGCTATCATCCATTGAGACCTGGTAGAAGAACAGATTTAGAGAAGATATCAACACTTTACTATTTCATACATAATAAGTACTTATGATGAGATAGATCCACCTTACCCACATGGGGTATGTTCCAAAGGATGAGTATGTTCCCATTGGATTTATATGTCCCCAAAGGGGGACATATTGGGGACAGATAGTCCCCAATACATACTACAGTTTCTCCTGTACATACATGCCCATGATAAAGTTTCACTTAGGAATTGGGCACAGTAAGAGACTGACAAAGATACTAAAATAGAACAGAACAATCTGTAATAGAAGCTATGTGAATGTGAGCGCTCTCTCTCAAAATATCTTATTGTCCTGTATTCACAGTTCTTGTGCTGATGTGAGATGAGAAAATGCCTACAAGATGAGATAAAACGAGGTAAATGATATGGGTGTTGTGACATTGCGTTAGGTTACTACTGACCTTCTGAGGCTATGTCAGAAGAATTATCTCTGGACCATGGTTGACCATGGGTAACTGGGACCATAGAAGGCAAAACCATGGAGGACAGGGAGCTAAAACATATTTTTTAATATTTAAGAACACATGACTAGCCCAATGTTACACATGAGGCAAGTAAAATTCAGAATGAGTCCAACATTATGAAAAGGTATGTATTTATATGTTTATATAATATTTAATATATATATTTATTTATTTATATTTGTATATTATATCTGTATGATTTCTAAAACCCCGGACAATAATGCTTATATTTTCCCCATCTTTTATGAAACTCAAAATCCCTAAACCCATTGACATGCAACTTAAGGAATGCAAAAGGGTGAGGTAAAATGAGGCTTCTCTTTACTACTTAGAATTCTCTGGACGCAAAGACAAAAGGGAAAGTAGGGAAAGGAAGACCCAGTCCCTGCGCTCTGATGTTCCAAGCATCTTGTTCACATATCTCACAGCGGCGGGGGGTGGGGGGGGTGGGTGACAAAGAGGGCCAAGGCCAACTGGTGGTCACATAATGAAGCCCGAAAACTGAAGTAAACCATAATGGGGCACTACTGACTTCCTTGAGATCCAACCACATCTGTTTCAGGTAAGCCTGCTTGGGCGGCAGGAATTCACCCAGGCTGGTCTTCACAGGACATTCCCCAGGGGTTACACTCATCCCACTGTGAAGGAATGCATTCTTCTCAGAAATGTAATCCTCAGAGCTTCATTTGTGTCCCTTTATGGCTTTTAACAATGCGTTCTGACTATTTTAAGGTAAGGTGAAATGGGTTGCTCTCCTTTACAAGAGTGATGTCTTGCCTCGGATTCCCTCTGCCCCGCTTACACAGACACCTCGAGCAGGGTCCGCCTGTGCAGGAATTATAAAGTATTAGCCATACTCACATAAAACCATTACGATCATCCCCCAGCATCCAAACAAAAGCGTTTCACCAAACAGTATCTCTGATCACCCTGAACAATACAGGGAGGCAGTTATGCTGTCTCTAAACGGAGTTTGAAGTTTTGATACTTAAGAACCTGATTATTTTCACACATAAGAAAGGCAACAAAACAAGTTTCATGTGCAACTGTGGAATATTTAAAACACCAATTTAAGGCTTTTTACACCTAAAGAGGAAACCATTCAGCATCATGTACACAGCATATTAAGCACAAGACTATTGCAAATCTTTCACTGCCATTTCCAGAGCTGGGAATACACTTGGCAAAGAAACAGAGGAACTTAAGCACTGACAGGGAGAGGAAAACTACTCATCACATTTGTTTCTTTAAGTCATGTAAGTTAACCTGGGAATTAAAACTGGCACCACAGCTGTGAGAAGTGTCGGGTGGAGAGAAACATTGAGTTCATAATACCTTTAGAGCCCAGAAAGACAGTCTTCGGACCAAGGCAATGAATGAGCCCTTGCCAATTCTTAAGAGAAACAGAGACTGGTAACCACAAGAGTTCACAAAATGAATTAGCATTTGTATTTGGTTCATTAGGAGGCTGATTAACCAACTCTGCAGTCATTTCTTTTGGGTACCTTAAAACTCAGAGAGAATGAGGTTTTAACACGAATGCCTTCAGCTTGAAATAAGGCCACCAAGTTTAGGTGCTGACTCGGCAACACTCTTGCCCCATGACCCTGGAGAAATACTCTAACACTCACTTACCGAGTCTGCAGAAGGCAGTTTCAAATGCATTTAAAATCCTGAGATATTGAAGCCAGAGAGGGGCCCTAGAGATCACCCAATCCCCATTTTTTTATAGAGCAGCCAAGTGAAGCCCCAAACGGTTAAGAGACCATTTAAATCAGGATTTTTTAGTCCCGATTCCTATGTTTTCAACTCAACACCAAGGATTTAAGTGCAATTAAAGAGGTTAGGAGAAAAGGAAAAATAGGTACGATCTATGTTATCATTTATTGACTCCCACTAGACACAACAGTGACACTTCATATGCATTCTCACTATATCCAGTTTACATTTTTTCAGATTCAAGAAAAAAAAAAGGAAACTGAAGATCAGAGAACTTATGTAACTTGCTTATGTTCAAATGGCAAAATGGTAACAGGAAACTCACATTCTTCTGTCTTTACTTGCTAATTAAACAGGCTCTCTGTAACAATGAATCTTGGAACACTGAAAAAATTAAATTAAATTAAAAAAAATAAATAAAATAAAAAGGGTCTCTGTAGTGTCCTCAGAGCCAGGTTCAAAAATCAATGCAAGTCAATTATATAACAAGACTTGTTGATTTTTTTTTTAATTTCTTTACAGTGTTCCAGAATTCATTGTTTATGCACCACACCCAGTGCTCCATGTAATACGTGTCCCCACAATATGCACCACCAGGCTCATCCAACCTCCCACCTCCCTCCCCTCCAAAACCTCAGTTTGTTTCTCAGAGTCCACAGTCTCTCATGGTTCATGTCCCCCTCCAACTCCCATGGAGTTGTTTTTTTTTTCCCACGAGGGAAAATTTAGTTTCCCCCAACTCCCTTCTCCTCTCCATCTCCCATGTCCTCCGTGTTATTCCTTATGCTCCACAAGGAAGTAAAACTATATGATAATTGACTCTCTCTGCTTGACTTATTTCACTCAGCATAATCTCTTCCAGTCCCGTCCATATTGATGCAAAAGTTGGGTCTTCATCCTTTCTGATGGAGGCGTAATACTCTATAGTGTTTATGGACAACATGTTCCTTATCCATTCGTCCATTGAAGGGCATCTGGTTCTTTCCACAGTTTGGTGACTATGAACATTGTTTCACAGTTTGCTGCTATGAACATTGGGGTACAGATGGCCCTTCTTTTCACTACATCTGTATCTTTGCGGTAAATACTCAGTAGTGCAATTGCAGGGTCATAGGGAAGTTCTATTTTTAGTTTCTTAAGGAATCTCCACACTGTTTTCCAGAGTGGCTGCACCAACTTGCATTCCTCCCAACTGCGTAAGAGGGTTCCCCTTTCACCACATCCTCTCCAACACACGTTGTTTACTGTCTTGTTAATTTTGGCCATTCTAACTGGTGTAAGGTGGTATCTCAGTGTGGTTTTGATTCGAATCTCCCTTGATATTTTATAATGCATTTTATGTCTAAGTTTATGAAAGATCTTGATTTATAATCTTATCTCTGTGCAGTTGTGGAGTTTTAGAATAAGAGTATTCCTCATTTCCTAAAATAAATTTAGGACTAGGAGATTATCATTATCTATTTTCTGGAGACTATGTGCATTTTTTGTCCTTCAGTATTTGCTACAACGATCCAGTGAAACTATCAGCAGCAGTGTTTCCATTTGACGATTTTGATTATGGATTCAATTGATTTAACAGATATATGTCTATTCAACTTCCCTATTTCTTCCTGAGTCCACAAGAGTAATTTTTGAAGAAACTGGTCAAGTCTATTAAGTTGTCCAGGTTAAAATGCAGTACAGCAAGAAACAGAAGCAGAATACATAAAGACGGCAGGGAGACGAAAAATTGTCTTTGTTTACAGATGACATAAATACATAGCAAAAAGGGAATCTAGAGCTAATAAGTAAAAACTTGGGATTTATATTGATTTATGCTGACAACTAATGAATAACATCGTTTGCAATATCACTTCATTATTTTTGAATGTTCTATCTGCTGTGATGCTACTTCTATAATTGGAATACTGATGTCTGATTTTTTTCCATTTCCCCTTGATCAGTTGTGCTAGATTTTTATTGATTTCATTAATTTTTTCACAGAATAAACCTTGAGGTGTGTTATTTTTCTCCGTGCTTGGTGTCTTTCTATTCTTTTCTGTTTGCTTCCTATACTTTCCATTTCTTTTGCTAATTATTTTGGCGTAACATTCTAAGTGCTTGGTTTTTCTTTCTTCCTAATTTCTTAAAGTAGTAATGTAATTACTTTCAAATAATATGGTTTTCTAGAATATGAAATTTTCCAGCTATAAATTTTTTCTCCTTTTAGCCACTTCCTACATTCATACTTCCATTACCCTTCAGTTCAAAATATTTACAATTTCTCTTGTCATTTCATTTTGACCTACAGCTGATTTGTAAATGTGGTTTTTTTTAAAGATTTTTATTTATTTATTGGACAGACAGAGATCACAAGTAGGCAGACAAGCAGGCAGAGAGAGAGGAGGAAGCAGGCTCCCCGCTGAGCAGAGAGCCCGATGTGGGGCTCGATCCCAGGACCCTGGGATCATGACCTGAGTCGAAGGCAGAGGCTTTAACCCACTGAGCCACCCAGGCGTCCCTGTAAATGTGGTTTTAAGTTTCCAAGCATTTGTAATCTTTTCTACATATCTTATTTCTGTTCATTTCTAGTTTAGTTTGGTTAAAGCACATACACTATTAGAGGTAGCTGCCAGATTCAGCTTGTTCTGACTTGAGACAGTTGTTACATATCTGGGATTTCAACAAACTTAAAATTGGACCTGCCATGGAAATCTGCAAACACTCAAATTAGGGATTTTGTTTTTTGAGAAGCTTATTTAATATAACAAAACTGAATACAATGTTGCAGACTCTTAAATTTTTAGATATATTTTATGCCCCAGCATGAGGTCTGTGGTGGTGATTATGTCATGTGCACTTAGAAGAGAATGTAGTGTTCAATGTTACATGCATATGTTGCATGCCAAATTGGTAAAAACCATCTTCAGATCTGCCGTATATTTATAATTCCTAATGACCAAATATTAAGAGTGCTAAAATTCCCAACCACGAGTCTGGATCTCTAAGCGGTCCTTTAATTTTCTCATTGTGTCTGTTTTATTCTACTCACACTTATTTTGAGATCTAATCAGTCTGATATTACAAGAGCCACAGCAACACTATTTGCACAAAATATTTTCAGTCCTTTCCCTTTACATCTCTGTGGGTTTCTAATGTGTCTACTGTGGAAATAATATATTGGGTGCTTGATTTTTGTACCTTTTTTGAAATTACAGCCTTTTAATGGGAATGTTAGCTCCCTTTACTGGCAACAGGTTCCCACTAGGTGTGGTTTCTGTCTACCCTCTTGGTGTCTGTTTTCTAGCTTTCCCATGTGTCTTCTCCCTTTTCTCTTTCATCACCTCACTTTGGATTAAGTGAATTAATTTACTATCAATTTCCATTTCTTTACAGTATTTTAGTTACTCATTTTTATGAACTTTTAAAAAATTTGATCCAGTATCTCATACCTTACTAGAATACACTTTAAGTTAGGCATGCTACTACTTATGTAAAATGTAATATCCTCAAAACCCTAAAATTTGACTTTCTTAATATGTCATGCTACTATTATAAATTTCACCTCCAAATATTAATAAACTCCCAATAAATTATTAATTTCTCATATTGGTCAGCTGTCTTTCAAAGAAAAAAACAAAATCAAATGGGGAAAGGAGGGAGGCAAAATGGCAGAGGTGTAGCAGACTGAAATGACATCAGATCACAGGAGTTGAGCTAGACAGTTATCAGACCATTCTGAATACCTACAAACCCAACAGGAGATAGAAGAGAAAAAGAGCAGCAATTCTAGGAACAGAAAATCAGCCACTTTCTGGAAGGTAGGACGTGCAGAGAAGTGAATCCAAAGCAATAGGAAGACAGACCACAGTGGGGGGCCCAGCTGCCAGCAAGCAGTGGAGCAGCAGAGCACAAAATCAGAACTTTTAGAAGTCTGCTCCACTGAGGGATGTTGCTCCAGAGGCTAAGCAAGGGTGAAGGTCCCTCAGGGTAAAATCAGGGGTATCTGAGTGTGGCAAAGATGCCAGGTATTGGAACAGGGAATCTGACTACAGAGACAGAGCCAAAGAGTGAGCTTTCCGATTGGGGTTACCTTGTGATCTGAGGCACAGTTGGGGACTGTGTAGGGACCCCACAAATAGCAGATCCAGGGAGACTCACCTTCCTGCTCCAGAAAAAGCAGCGTGGCAGGATTCTGCTGGATTTGGAGACTCCAAACAGTGCTGTGCATCAGAGATAGAAATGCTCAGTCATGAGCTCAGAGTGTGGCCAGAGACCAGGGAGATGGGAGGGACTGACTGCTTATTTCTGAGGACCCACTGAGGAGTGGCCCCCACCCAGGTCTCTACTCCTCTGGGCAGGAGATTGGGAGGCCACCATTTTCATTCCCATCCTCTAAAACAGTACAGAAGGCATTCGGGGAACAAAATCTCCAAGAGCGAACTTGAGCAGATTATTTAGGCAGGCCCCTGGCAAGGGCGATGTAATTCTGCCTCAGGCAAAGACAATTAAGAATCACTGCAACAGGCCCTTCCCCTCAGAAGACCAGCAAGACCAAGCTCACTGATCAAGGAGAACAGCAGAAATCCAGAGCTAGGGGAAAGAAACAGATAGAACATAGAATTCATGGCTTTTTCCTCATGATCCTTTAGTCTTCAAAGTTAACTTTTTAAAATTTTTATTACTTTTCTTATTCTATAATTTTAACATTTCCTCTTTCCTCTTTTAGCATTTTTAAGTAGTTTATCTTAACAATACCTTTCTTAAAAAAGATCTTCTTAAAACTTCATTGTTATACTAATATTTTATCCCTTCATTGTATTTAACCTTAGCTTTTATATACATATGGGTTTTTTTTTTCCAAAAAATTTTGGGATACAATTACTTCTAATAGATCAAAATATACCCTAATCTAGCACATGGCTTTGTTCTAGTCACCAGCATATTCCCCCGCCTTTTTTTTTTTCTTTTTCCAACCAACTTATCTTATCAATTCCTTTTCTAGAATAGAAATAGAATAAATAGATCAAATAGATCAAAATATACCTTGATCTAGCACATGGCTTTGTTCTATTTTCCAGCCTGAGCACATCTTATCCTCTTTATTTTCCTTATTCTAACCAACTTATGAATTCCTTTTTTAGAATTTTTTAATAAGTTTATCTTTACAGTCATAGTCCATCCTTTCATCATGTTTATCCTTATTTTTGTTTATATACAAGTTTTTCTTTCTTTAAAATTTTAGGAAGTAGTTTCTTCTAAGAGTTTCTTCTAAGAGACCAAAATACAGCCAAAATCAAGTGGGTGGCTCGGTTCTATATATATCTATCTATCTGACTGGTTAATAGAACAGATA
>ML107090.1:0-25408 GCA_003697995.1 Taxidea taxus jeffersonii | reverse complement strand
AAAAAAAAAATTAACAAAAATTAAAAAATAAAAAAAAGATCAATAAGGAAATAAAGGTCTTAAATGACACACTGGACCAGATGGACATCACAGATATATTCAGAGCATTCCATCCCAAAGCAACAGAATATACATTCTTCTCTAGTGCACATGGAACATTCTCCAGAATAGATCACATCCTGGGTCACAAAAGACTGAGATCATTCCCTGCCTATTTTCAGACAACAATGCTCTGAAACTAGAACTCAATCACAAGAGGGAAAATGGAAAGAAATCAAATACATGGAAGCTAAAGAGCACCCTACTAAAGAATGAATGGGTCAACCAAGAAAATAAAGAAGAATTGAAAAAATTCATGGAAACAAATGAAAATGAAAACACAACTGTTCAAAATCTGTGGGACACAGCAAAGGCAGTCCTGAAAGAAAAGTATATAGTGACACAAGCCTTTCTCAAGAAATAAGGAAGGTCTCAAGTACACAACCTAACCCTACACCCAAAGGAGCTGGAGAAAGAACAGCAAAGAAAGCCTAAACCCAGCAGGAGAAGAGAAATAACAAAGATCAGAGCAGAAATCAATGAAATAGAAACCAAAAGAACAGTAGAACAAATCAACAAAACTAGGAGCTGGTTCGTTGAAAGAACTAAGAAGACTGATAAACCCCTGGCCAGACTTATCAAAAAGAAGAGAGAAAGGACCCAAATAAATAAAATTATGAATGAAAGAGGAGAGATCACAAGCAACACCAAAGAAATACAAATAATTATACAAATATATTATGAGCAACTATACGCCAGCAAATTTGACAATCTGGAAGAAATGGATGCATTCCTAGAGACACATAAACTACCAAAACTGGACCAGGAAACATATAAACCCTGAACAGACTGATAACCAGTAAGGAGATTGAAGTAGTCATCAAAAATCTCCCAACAAACAAGAGCCCAGGGCCAGATGACTTCCCAGGGGAATTCTACCAAACATTTAAAGAAGAATTAATACCTATTTTCCTGAAGCTGTTCCAAAAAACATAAATGCAAGGAAAACTTCCAACCTCTTTTTATGAGGCCAGCGTGACCTTACTCCCCAAAACAAAGGCCCCACCAAAAAAGGAGAATTAGAGACAAATATCCTTGATGAACACAGATGTAAAAATTCTCACGAAAATACTAGCCAATAGGATCCAACAGTACATTAAAAGGATTATTCACCATGACCAAGTGGAATTTATTCCTGGGCTGCAAGGTTGGTTCAACATCTGCAAATCAATCAATGTGCTATAATACATTAATAAAAGAAAGAACAAGAACCACATGATACTCTCAATAGATGCTAAAAAAGCATTTGACAAAGTACAGCATCCTTTCTTGATCAAAACTCTTCAAAGTGTAGGGATAGAGAGTACAAACCTCAATATCATCAAATCCATCTATGAAAAATCCACAGCGACTATCATTCTCAATGGGGAAAAACTGATGAGTAGTAAGGTCAGGAACATGGTAGGGATGTCCACTATCACCACTGCTATTCAACATAGTACTAGAAGTCCTAGCCTCAGCAATCAGACAACAACAACAAAAAAATATAATGCATCTGAATCAGAAAAGAAGAAGTCAAACTCACATTCTTTCCTGATGATATGACACTTTATGTGGAAAACCCAAAAGACTCCACTCCAAAACTGTTAGAACTCATACAAGAATTCAGTAAAGTGTCAGGATATACAAACAACGCACAGAAATCAGTTGCATTTCTATACACCAACAGCAAGACAGAAGAAAGAGAAATTAAGGAGTCAATCCCATTTACAATTACACCCAAAACCATAAGATACCTAGGAATAAATCTAACCAAAGAGGCAATGAAACTATATTCAAAAAACTATAAAGTACTCATGAAAGAAATTGAGGAAAACACAAAGAAATGGAAAAAAGTTCCATGCTCATGGATTGGAAGAACGAATATTGTGAAATTATCTATGCTACCTAAAGCAATCTATACACTTACTGAATACCTATAAAAATACCATCAATTTTTTTCAAAGAAATGGAGCAAATAATCCTAAAATTTATATGGAACCAGAAAAGATCCCGAATAGCCAGAGGAATGTTGAAAAAGAAAGCCTAAGTTGGTGGCATCACAATTCCAGACTTCAAGCTGTCTTATAGAGCTGTCATCATCAAGACAGTATGGTACTGGCACAAAAACAGACACATAGATCAACAGAACAGAATAGAGAGCCCAGAAATAGACCCTCAACTCTATGGCCAACTAATCTTCAACAAAGCAGGAAAGAATGTCCAATGGAGAAAAGACAGTCTCTTCAACAAATGGTGTTGGGAAAATTGGACAGCCACATGCAGAAGAATGAAACTGGACCATTTCCTTACCCCACACACACGATAATAGACTCAAAATGGATGAAAGACCTCAATGTGAGCCAGGAATCCATCAAAACCCTTGAGGAGAACACAAGCAGCAACCTCTTCGGCCTCAGCTGCAGCAACTTCTTCCTAGAAACATCACCAAAGGCAAGGGAAGCAAGGGCCAAAATGAACTATTGGGACTTCATCAAGATCAAAGCTTTTGCACAGAAAAGGAAACAGTTAAGAAAACCAAAAGACAATTGACAGAATGGGAGAAGATATTTGCAAACAACATATCAGATAAAGGGCTAGTATCCAAAATCTATAAAGAACTTATCAAACTCAACACCCAAAGAACAAATAATCTAATCAAGAAATGGGCAGAGGACATGAACAGACATTTCTGCAAAGAAGACATCCAGATGACCAACAGACACATGAAAAAGTGCTCCACATCACTGGGCATCAGGGAAATACAAATCAAAACCACAATGAGATACCACCTCACACCAGTCAGAATGGCTAAAATGAACAAGTCAGGAAATGACAGATGCTGGCAAGGATGCGGAGAGAGGGGAACCCTCCTACACTGTTGGTGGGAATGCAAGCTTGTGCAGCCACACTGGAAAACAGCATGGAGTTTCCTCAAAAAGTTGAAAATAGAGCTACCCTATGACCCAGCAATTGCACTACTAGGTATTTACCCTAAGGATACAAATGTAGTGATCCAAAGGGGCACATGCACCCGAATGTTTATAGTAGCAATGTCCACAATAGCCAAACTATGGAAAGAACCTAGATGTCCATCAACAGATGAATGAATAAAGATGATGTGGTGTATACATACAATGGAATACTGTGCAGCCATCAAAAGAAATGAAATCTTGCCATTTGCAACAATGTGTATGGAACTAGAAGGTATTATGATGAGCGAATAAGTCAATCAGAGAAAGACAAGTATCATATGATCTCCCTGACATGAGGAAGTTGAGAGACAGAGTGGGGAGTCTGGGAGGTAAGGAAGGAAAAAATGGAATAAGATGGGATTGGGAGGGAGACAAACCATAAAAGACTATGAATCTCTCAAAACAAACTGAGGGCTGCTGGTAGGGGGGCTGTGGAAAGGGTGGTGGGTGATGGACATTGGAGAGGATATGTACTATGGTGAGTGCTGGGAAGTATGTAAGTCTGATGATTCACAGACCTGTACCCCTGGGGCAAATAATACATTATGTGTTAACAAAAATAATTAATATATAAAAAGAAAAAAAATCCATCCACTTATCATTTTCAGTACCCCTCATTTCTGCTTTGAACTTGAGCTTGCATCTGCCTGTTTACCCTGAAGAACTTTCTTTAGCAATTACTGCAATGTACATAAGCTCACAGTGCATCATCTGAAGTTTTCTTTTTAATGTGAATATGTATCTATTGCCCCTAACAATTTTGAGGAAAATTTCATTGGATAAAAGGAAAATGGTAAATTTCAAGAGTCTTTGTTTTGTTTTTTCCTTTTAGCACCTTAGATGTGTCTTCTGGCATCCATGGTTCCTGATGGGAAGTCACCCACAATCTCAATCATTTTCCTTCTTTATGACATGTGTCAAGTGTCCCTGGCTGCTTTCATCTCGTTATCTTTTATTTTCAACAATGTGACTATGACATGTGCAGGTTGCTTATTTTTGTATTTTGTATTTATATTGGTCTTTGTAATTATATATAAATGCACATTTTATATAAATAAATACAATATAGTTATATAGTTATATTTTCAAAGCATTATGGTGCAGCTTCTTCATTTTATAAACTGACTTTTGAAATTTAATATAAACCACCCATGATTATTCAGAGTATTTTTCTCTGACCCACTCTATTTCTCCTTCTCTTTTGCTCTGGACCTCCAATTACACATGGGCTAAATAAACCTTGTGAGATTGCCCCATCGGTTCCTAAGCCTCTGGTTTTTCCTCATCATTTTGCTTCTGTGATTATTTACCTGTTTTCATGTTCTGGAATAATTTGCTCAGTGATATCCAATCTGATGTTATGTTCACTCATTATAATTTATATTTCAAATAGTACATGTGTAACTGTGGAATTTCTATTTGCTTGTTTTTACGCTTTTAATTAATCTGCTATGATTTCCAATCTCCTTTCTAATTATGGATATCTTCTGCCTTAAGTCTTTGAACATACTCATAAAATATACTTAAAACAGAGGACAGAAATGTGCTTGCTGCTGTTGCCATCATTACTATTACCTCGGGATCTATTTATCCTTTCTTTGAGAATTAAAACATTTTAAATTTAATTGATAACATTTTTTAAATTGATAACGTTCTCCTGCTTCTTTGTAGGATTAGTAACTTTTCAGAGTGTGGTGCTCAGCTGATAGTAGGCTCTCGAGACCTCGGCTTCTCTGGAATGTTTTCCAGGCAGCCAGTCGCATCACTGGTGAGCCCTTCGCTCCCATCTTGTTTGGTTTTACTTTTTACCGCAGTGGGCCTATTTGGGATTTGATCTTAGTCCCCGACTAGGACTGCCATGCAGGGGCTAGTCACGGCCTCCAGGATATCCCGTGAATCTCAGACATGATGAGAGCTGTCCTAGTCTGCCCAGACTCGCATCTCTAAGAGCTCTACAGGCTTGGGTATATCACGCGTCAAATCTAGGGATTTGTACTAAGTGCCGGAGTCTCCCTCTGCACACGTAAACATAACCCTCAACCAAAGACCAGCCGTGAGTTCCCATGCCACACAAATCCCCTGTGGCTCAGCACCTGGGCCTCCTATCAGTGCCTGTTTTATGAGACCACCAGCTGCCTGGCATCCAACAGACTATGCCACCTACCACAGGAGAGTGTGCGTGAAGTAGATGCAGGGCGGCCATGACCCTCACCCCTTGCGTTTCTCTTCAATCAAGGACCAGGCCCTACAGCACCTGCTGCTCGGTGTGTGAAAGCCACTTCCTGTGTTTGGTCCAGCTTTAGGGTCATACTGGAGGGAGAGCCCTTCTCATCCCAGTCAACGTATCATGGCCAGAAAGGGAAGTCCCTGAATAGGTTTCTTTTACTGTGAATGTTTTGCACTAAAAGTACCAGATTTCTTTAAGTATAGTAGTAAATGCAAATTCGCACACACAGGCCTTTTTGCTTTATAGACAAAAAAATTTAAAGTTATGTGATATTAAGCTACTGGTAGGTCTTCACAACTACTCATTATTTCTAAATAAGAAATACATGTTTTGTTCATTAGTGATGGGATTATCACCCCTGAATAAATGTTTTATCTTTAATTGCAACTTTTAAAAATTATTTTATTTGATAGAGTACATGCGTGTTCACACATGCACAAGTGGGGGTGAGGGGAGAGGGAGAGGCAGAACCCCCACTGAGCAGGGAACCTGAAGTGGGCTCAATGCCAGGACCCTGAGATCATGACCTGAGCTGAAGGCAGACACTTCACTGACTGACCCACCCAGGTGCCCCTTTAACTGCAACTTTTCTGGCATGATACATAACAAATTCAGTTTTTCCCATTTATACTCTGTTGTAAAATATGACAGGTACTTATTGAATCAATAATCAAATTACTATTGAAGTGAAGACATTCTGTAGGCAGATTTATGGAGAAGGCCCAACAATTTCTGTTGTCTTTTTATGCACAGGTACCATAGATTTCCCTAGGGGCATTATACTACAAAATAGAACCTGCAAACATATCTATAAAAAATCAGAATTAGTGGGCGCCTGGGTGGCTCAGTGGGTTAAAGCCTCTGCCTTCCGCTCGAGTCATGATCCCGAGGTCCTGGGATGGAGCCCCGAATCGGGCTCTCTGCTCAGCAGGGAGCCTGCTTCCCCCCACCCTCTGGCTGCCAAATAAATAAATAAAATCTTTTTAAAAATTTTAAAAATCAGAATTAGTATAATTAAATATTAATATAGTCTCAACCCATTATTACTTTCTATTAGTTTTGTAGAGTTGCCATGACATAGTTACATAAACTGAGTGGCTTAAAACAACATAAATTTACTCTCTCAAACTTCTGGAGGCTCAAAACCCAAAATCAAGGTGTTGGTAGGCTCAGACCACACCTAGAGGCTCTAGGAAGAATCTTTTCTTGAGTCTTTGGTCCCTTCTGGTGGTGGCTAACATCCCTTGACCTTCCTTGGCTTGTGGAAAGAGCATTCCAATCTCTCTCCTCATGTCACATTGCCTTTGTCCTTGTGTTTCATCTGTTTCTGCATCCAGGGACACTAGACATTGGACATAGAGCCCACCCTACTCCAGTATGTATGCCTCATCCTGTTCCATGTCCTAGCACATTGTCAAAAACTTCTTGCACAAGATTAAATAGCAATGGTATATTTTCATTGTCTTTTGATTGTTATAGAAATATCTCTAAGTGTTTCATTCTTAAGTACGAATTTGCTAGTCGAAGGCAAACTTTTTCACATGTGCAGAAAGCCTATTTCTATAAATGACAGTAGACATTGTACTGACCACTCAACTTCCAACCCACCATCTTTTCTTGGTTTTAAGGGATGCAGTTTGCCCATCACACTGGGAGGTACAGCCCCACCTCCTGTCATGGAAGATAAACAGATGCCTCCTCACTCTCTGCCCAGGAGCATAAGCCTGTGATAAAAGACTAGTTGATCGGGGGCGCCTGGGTGACTCAGTGGATTAAAGCCTCTGCCTTCGGCTCAGGTCATGATCTCAGCGTCCTGGGATCGAGCCCCACATCGGGCTCTCTGCTCAGCAGGGAGCCTGCTTCCCCCTCTCTCTCTGCCTGCCTCTCTGCCTACTTGTGGTCTCTGTCTGTCAAATAAATAAATAAAATCTTTAAAAAAAAACTAGTTGATCAGATGTTCTTATCCTTGATATCAAATCTTGGGTGAGTCTTGCAAAGCTGACGGGCAGTAAGTTGTTGCTCATGGTGGTGATGGTTGAGCAGCAGTGACCCATTCGTGCCAGAAAACTTCAGAGTATGAACATGATACTGGAGCATAAAAAAAATAAACCTTTGTGCGTCTGGCTATCAGCCAAGGCAATGGAGACTCATATCACAAAGAGATCCCGCAGTAGGACAGCTCAGAGGAAATCATCCCTAGTTCCACTGAGGGACTAGAGGGAAAACATCACAGAGGCAGAGTATTGGAGAAAGAGAAGAATTTTGATAAAGAAAAAAAAAATTCAGGCTATTTCTTTAACAGATCTTCAATTTTTTTTTCTGTTAGAAAAAATTGCTAAGATATTAAAATTATCCCAGTCAGCCACCTATGAAATTGGATGATTTAAGTATATCAACTTTTGATCATGAGTACCATAAATTTTGTCCTTTTTCTTAATTCATTAATTGAGGATTTTGCATTATACTCTGCCTTTTATTCAGAGAGAAAATACAGAAAATCAAGGACACAGAATTCTTCAGATAATCGTTGTCTATTAACTTGAGCATCCTCAATTATACACTAAGTATGATCCATTAGCTTTGACCTAGGGCTCCAGGAATGTCTCACCAGAGTGGCATGTTCAAAAGCATGAATGCCTTTATCATTCCTATATCTCTTCTGGAATTATCAGCTTGCCTTTCCCAGAGTAAGTACTAATAAGCAAGTTAAGGACAGGTGGGTTTCTGAAACCCCATGCCTATCACTGGGAATAATAAAGACACAAAGTCCAAAACATCACTGATGTTCTCTGTTCCTAACTGAAACTATGTGCAGAGTGCCAGGTAGATGGGCTGCTCTTGAATTTCCATCAGTTTCCTTTCCTTTAGGTGTTAGAGGCTTGTTGCTCAGAGTAACTGCCAAGTCATAGCATCTGTTTATTTTGTATTGGGGTAGTGATCCCAATTTAAAATGTAATGTTTTCCCGCTGGTTATGCATTGCCATAAGCCATCCATCCAGAAAAATTCATCAAAATCACTATTATTTATCACTTATTGTCAAGTAGAGCATCACTCACTGCACAGAAGGTCTATTCCAGATGAATAACTCAAACTATATAACCCATGTTTTGCATAGCTTATAACTAAGGTTTGATTTGTTCTTGTGCGGACTATAGTGCAGGCACATTTGCCTTAGGAATTTTGTAAAACCAAGGAGGTTTACAAAATCCCATTGTGTAGGACAAAAAGCCTATTGGGATAGTGAATAAAAATTAAGGCTTATAGTTTTTCCAAGGACAGCAAATAAGAAAGGAGGAGATAAAGGCTACTCCAGCATCGCATGACCAGATGACTCCGATCCAAACACGTACAGACACTGTGCTACACCATGTCACTCTGCATCCCAATGTAGCAGAGAACCGGAAGGTGTGGGGCAGCAGATGATTAATCAGAGGAGCCAAAGCAGCACAAGAAGGCAGCAGTGAAGGAAAGACAAGATAAGAAAGGAACCCAATGACAGCATTAACTAGAAAATGGTACCAAGTCTTCTTAGGAAACTCTTCATGTCCTTTTGAGCTGACAAGGGCATCAAGACCTTGGGCCTATAGTCTAGGAACCATCCAGATGTAAGTTTAGGAGAAAGTGGGGAGGTAGTCAGTACATCAGGACATGGGGTAGCTCAGTAAGTGTGAAAGGTCCTCATTCTCAAGATTATATTCATGTGCTATTTCTTACACTGCAAGTCTACCCTCTGTTGAATAGGGCAAGCAATCTCTAGTTTATCCTAAATGTCACAAAACAGCTGACAATTTAATAAAAATTCAGTAAGTCGCAGTCAACTTCCAATTAACTATTGTATCTTAACATTACTAGCGAGCCATCCTTGTGGACTTCTCACAGGTAACTGTTGTTGACTGCATATTCTGGATGATGCCTCCACCTGTCTCCCATGGTGACTATTTACCTCTTCTGTGCCTAGCATTGATCCATCCTTCAAAGATGGTATTCCTCTTAGAAGGTGCATCTTCTTCAACCCAACCTGGTGGTTTCAGGAAAAGCCATCATGGTCACACAGGATCCCAATGCCTTGGCCATTGTAAATAGGAATGGGAGGGAGCCCCTGATCCACACAGGGCCCCTCAGGGGAACTCCCCTGATAGGAACTGGGGAAGAAGTCAGTTGACCTCTGGAAGTGAAGATGGAATGAGCATCTGGGGAGCTTCTAGAATGCTTGCTACAATCTGGTGCAGAAAGCTGATTTGCTGTGGGCCAAGAATGATGCTGACATGCGAAGGGAAGGAGGGATGAGAAATGGTGGTTCAAGGATGATAGTCAAGTTCCTGGCAGCAGCTCTACCTGACATCCACCTGTACACCTATATCTTTATTTTCCAATGTTTTGTTGCTCCATATCTTTTTCTCTCAGACTATGATGAGTCAATAAATTCTTCTTTTATCTATGTTTCTGTCTTTTGTAACCAGTTATACTGCCTAACTGACCTCATTTCCAACATCTCTTGCCTTAATCAACACTATTAATTCAAGCCCACATTATTTCTCTTCAGCAACAGCAATAGACCTCTAACCTCCCTGCCGAATACAAACTCTTATTCCAACTTGTAATTTATAATATAGCTAGAAAGAATTTTCAAAATGCACACCCTATCCTGTTGCACGTTGCACAGTATTTTTTAGTGATTTCTAGGTGATATGTCATCATCTTGAGTGCCTAACATCAAACTATCTGTTTAGGAGAAATCTAACATGCAGGACCTCCAGAGACAAAAGGGCACAGCCTAAAGAAGCTGCATGGAGCAGTGTCTGCCACTTTCTCCCCAAACTCCTTGGCATCCAGGACAATGTTTAGCTGATTGACTATCCCACCCAGGAACATCAAACACGTGACTCAGAGAAGGTGGTTGCTTGCACTCCATCTGAATCAATGTTCAGCAGTATTGTGCAAAATGGCTCTAACAGTGACTTGAGTGGGGGAATTCTAACCAGCGCATTCTTGTGGCTCAACTTTGGCTGTGGTTTTTCCACCTGGCCCCCTTCGGTCCCTGACCTTGTTCTGTGCCTGGTTCTCTGGCATTTCCAATCAATTACACAAGCTATTTGAGCAAATTGAGCACTTTATCCATAAGTATTGACATGTCCTCTAGCCAGTGAATGGGTAAGCAAACTGTGGTCCAAGCCAGACAATGGAATATGCTTCACCCCTAAGAAGAAATGAGCTATCAATGCAAGAAAGGACTTGGGGGCAACTTTAAAAGCATATTACTAAGTGAAGAAAGCCAATTGGAAAAGGGTAGATACTGCAAGATATCAACTTCATGGCATTCTGGAAAAGGCAACACTATAGAGACAGTAAAAGCAACAGCCACTGGTTGAAGGTACGGAGGAAGGATGAATATGGGAAACCCAGGGGAGTTTTTGGGCAGTGAAAATACTTTGCATGACACCATAATGATGGATACACGTCATCATCCACTTGTTGAAACCCAAAGTATGTCTAACCCCAAGAGCGATGCCTAATGTGCTAATAATGCAAACTGTGGGCTTTGGGTAATGATGTGCCAAAATAGGTTCATCGTTTGTAAGGAATGGGGAACTCTGGTAGGGACGTTGACAGTGGGACACTCTGCATATGAGGGGCAACATGGCAACTTTGGACTTCTCAGTTTTTGCTAAAAACTGCTCTTTTTTTAAAAAAAGGACTGGCTTCTCAATTATGCCATAAAATACAATGTTAAATTTCTTATAGATGAAGACAACTTTCTGAGGTTCCCCTTCCTAAACATAAGACTAGACATGATTTTGATTACCCCTCTTCAAAGCTCTCCTGCCAGACTTCACTCCACTGAATTGACCTATTATTCCCAGTATTTAACTCATCTCAAATTTTAAAGCCATCTTATCTTTTTCTCATCTCCTATCCTGGTACTTTTCCATACATTCTGCTCACTAGAAATAAACTGTTTAAGTATCTTCATATGACTTTTGGGTCAGATAAAGTTAAAAGAATCTTTTTATTTCAGAGTACTACATTTACTTATCTATTTTTATGACTTGGGAACCTTTTTTCCTCTAAAACTCCCCTAAAAAATCAAGTAAATTCACTCTTGGTTCCTTATTCCCTATCAGTAGTAATGAACAGTGAGAATGTTTTCTGCCTTCTACCACTTTGAAGCATTTTCCAGTTTAAATTAAAAAAGCCTTCTGATACTATCTGAAAAACAGAAGTAAATAAGATTTTATAATATGCTAAATAAAATGCTAATGTGTATAAAAAATCACAATTCTTTAATATTAGAAAGAAAATGATAATGACATTAAGAAATTTTTTATCTATTGAGACATATGAATAAAATATCATATCAGAAGGATACTGTGATATAGAAATATTACTAAGAATCTAGATAGGAGGCAATTTAGGGAGGCCATCTAAATATATGCAATTTGGTGGACCAAGTCTTTATAAACATTTTTAGACCTTAACTCTAGGTAGAAAGCCCTCTTTTCTGCTTTCCTTTCATTTCGGATGGCCTTTGCTTCCTTGAAATGCCTACATCTCACTCACATAGTTCTCCCTACTGGATCCTTAATGGTGGTCTTCTCACAAGCCAGCCAGGACATGTTATCGAGGGACTTGGTCTTGGTATGCTCCCCCTAAAGATCTCACCACATATTTCACAGACCCGGACAGAAAGGCAGGCAGGCTTCCCAATCCTTAGCAGGGAGGAATATTTGTCCTTTCCCAGCTATTGTAACATTAACACAAAGTTCTGCCTCCCAGAGTCCCAAGTGGTACCCTTGTCCCCAGGCTTGCTGATGAGAAATTCCCCTTGAAAATTTTCTCATCTAGTTCTCTCCCTGGTTTCTAAACAGTCACATTTGGAGGAGTTGTTTCAATGAGAGCTCTTATATTTACCTCAAGGATATCCTTTTTCATGAAAGGAAACTGAAACCAGTTTCTTAACATTTTCTGTGTAAGCCCTAAAAAGCTCCTGAAAACCTAAAACAGAACCTACAACTACTTTCTTCACTCACAGAAAATTTCTTCAAATTCTATTAGATCTCATTTTTACCTTGAAGCCTTTCCCAAATACTTAAGAAATTATTTATATTTCTTTCAGCGTACCATTTATTATCTGAACACTTCATTGGTTCTAATCACAGGCTAAGTTGTATTATGTGGCCATTTTTATATGAATGTGTACTCCTTGTTACTTCCTAGGGTAGTTATCTGTAGGACTATATCCAGTATCTAACCAAGTAATAAATGTCGGTAAGTATCAGCTAGCTGATCATTCCTTCTACTAAATGGCATATGGAAGAAGACAGATTTTTCAATTGTGCAGAGACATTGTATATTTAAAACACATTTGTATGTAAAACATATAGCAGGTAAAACATCGCTCATAAATACAAGGGCAGATTTTCTCAGAAGAAAACTGTCAAAGGAAGCTAGCAACGATCAGCAGCTCAGTTACAAACCTAAGACACACATGAAATTATAAAGTCAGCCTTTCCAGGACAATTTATTATCTTGGTATCTTAGTGTTTTTACATGACCAGAACCTTCTGACATGTGTATTAATCAGCAGAGTTCATCTCTGCTCGAATGCAACCACATTTCTCGTTCCGCTAAGAAAATGCCAGTGTGGGCTTTTGCACGGTTGAGTAATAACAAGGGTGATTCCTTCCTACTGAACATCACAAAAATGAAAATTGCAGTAGCCCCGAGGAGAGAAGAAACAGAATGTTTGAAAAAGTCTATATCCACTGCCAAAATTGAAGCAGTAATTATATACAACTTCCCACACAATCTCTGACAATGAAACATTGTAAGAAACAGATAGCTCCAAACTTACACAGAATTAAATGAATTACCCCTACCCTTCTAATAAGGGAGTGTAGATACTGCTTAGAAATATTGAGAATTTTTTTTAAAAATACACTGGGAGTTTTTTGTGATTGGTTTTGTAAATAAGTAACAGATGTTTGAAGCCAAGGTATACCCATTTTTTCCATTGAGAAGACAATTTGGTCTGTGTTAACTGTCTCCCATTTCTTTTTTTAAAATTAATTAATTTATTTATTTTTAAAATTTCTTTTCAGTGTACCAGAATTCATTGTTTATGCACCACACCCGGTGCTCCATGCAACACGTGCCCTCCTTGATACCCAACACCAGGCTCACCCAACTGCCCACACCCCAGCCCCTCCAAAACTCTCAGATTGTTTTTCAGAGTCCACAGTCTCTCATGGTTCCTCTCTCCTTCCGATTTCCCTCAACTCCCTTCTTTTCTCCATCTCCCCATGTCCTCCATGTTGTTCTTTATGCTCCACAAATAAGCAAAACCATATGATAATAGACTCTCTCTGCTTGACTTATTTCACTCCCATTTCTTGATCTCACCTGAGATTTAGGGTACAACAATGTCTCTTACGGTTATTGTGTATTTATTTCTACTTGTATAAATTGTAGCTTTTGATTTCTGTAGATTTTTTTAACGATTTTATTTATTTATTTATTTTAGAGACAGGTAGGTGGGTGGGAGGTATAGCAGGGGCAGGAGCAGAGGGAAAGGGACAGACTCCATGCTGATCACAAAGCCTGATGCAGGGCTCCATCCCATGGCCCTAAGATCATGACCTGAGCAAAAATCAAGAGTCCCACACTTAACCCACTGAGCTAAAGGTACTCTGGTTTTTGAAGATTTTATACTAAGAGAGCTCATGCTTAGGTACCACAGATATTATATATAGATTGTGAATTATGTTCTTTAACATGGCAGGCACTTCCTTTGCTTTAAATAGTGGTCTTCAGCCTAAATATGACATTGTCTGGTTATAAGATAAAGATTTCTACTAGGCTCCTAGTAGGCTCGCTAGCTTCTACCCACCCACCTCATGCTATTTAGTTACTTGCATTTGCCTGGTTCATGTTCCACACACATTGTTCTCATTATTTTTGAGTTTCTCAAGTACAAAGTATCTCATATGACATCACAAACAGGGTTTCTGATTTCCCTTCATTTGCATTTATGTGTTGGTATTACAACTGTTACATGATGATTTTAAGCTTTGTGTTTTATAGACTTAAAAAACAGTCATGAAGACTGTTTCGTTGGGGTCTTATGTTCACATAACTGTGCTTGCTCTACACATCCTCAAATCCCTTCAGTTTTTGTAGCAGCAAGTTCTCTAGTCTCCTAGGTCACAAACCTGATCTCAGTAATTCTCCAGGGAGGGTAGGAGTCTTTCTTTCTAAAGTGCTTCCTGTTCTTCTACCATTAGGTCCCTGGTATTGATTCTCCTGTTTTTATGGCACATGTATGATGTCATGCATGGTCTATGTCTGTTTACACATGGATAGATATGTAGATCTACCTACAAGTTTTTATTATGTGAATAAGAATTCGATTCTACAAGGAAGTCTCCTTTCTGTGAATCTGGTGATATCTGCTTTCCCTATCTTTGCCTGATAATGCCTATATTACTTTTATTTCTTATTTTTTTCTATTTCAGTTCTGATCTCTGGCAGTTAAAGTTTTATTTCTTCCCAAGATTTTGCCATCTCTTCCTTGAAATCATATATCCTTGTGTACTTACCTCACACATGCAGATATTTAATTTATTAACATTTTAAAAGATCTCTTGTGACATACTTAGGCACACTTCATGATTTCTCATTCATTTTGGGGAGAGGGTGGTGAGAGCTCTTTCTTGGTCATTTTATAGTTTCCCACACAACAACCAATATCTCACTGGCATATAAACTTGAAGAAATTCTTCATGTGTACATCAGGAAACATCTACAAGACCATGCATGACATCATACATGCGCCATAAAAAAACAGGAGAATCAGTACCAGGGACCTAGTGGTAGAAGAACAGTAATGAAAGCACTTTAGAAAGAAATACTCCTATCCTACATGGAGAATTACTGAGACCAGGTCTGTGACCTAAGAGACTAGAGAACTTGCTGCTGCAAAAACTGAAGGGATTTGAGAATGGGTAGAGCAAGCACAGGTAGCAATCCACGAAAGCCACAAATTGTAAGTGACCTGGAACAGGAGGTCATCCTTTGAGATGTGGCAAACTGGAAGAAGGAAACACTAGTCAACAGAGCCCTTCTGACACAAAAGAGAAAATAAAAATTGAACAAATTAGAATCCAAAATCTTCACCCACACCCGGTTCATGAGTATATAAAACTAAACAAACATTTTAAATGGCAAGACAAATAAACAAACTAACAAATAAAAAACCGCAGGCTTCCATATAAAGCTACTAAAAGAAGTCACTAGCAAAGGCTAATGCTGATTAAAAAAACAAAACAAAAAAAACTTTCTAAAAATGTCAAACAGAAAATGAAGGAACACATTTACAAACTACCCTACCCATAATCAGTTATCCTTAAATAACTCTTTGTAGACATGAAGCCCTTTCAATCAGAAATTTAAAACTTTAGATAGATATGAACCAACACAGCAAGATATGAACTAAGACTCACCTGAACTCAGGAAAAAAAAAAACTTCAGGAGAAAAAAATGGCATCTTTAAATAAAGACTAAGTTAGAAAATCCTTGAAGAAAAAGAAATGCAAACAGACAATAAAAGAAATAGGACACAGAGAAATATACTTGAAGTTTCAAAGAGGAAGTTGATATAAAAGGAAGATACAACAAAATTATAATTAGAGTCCTCAAAGAGTGAAAAACGAAAACAAGTAGCAGACTATTTACAACTATGATCTATCAAAACATTTCAAAAAGTGAAACCTTGGTTTCCCCCTCTCATGATACAATATATTTAATGAAAAATTTTAAGTATGTTTTTCTTTTTAATTTAATTATTTTTTAATTGACCCCTGGGTGTTATAAGCAACTAATGAATCATTGAACACTACAGAGTCTTCATTTGGAAGGATCCACCAGGTGTCTAGGAAAGGGACTTAGAATGGTCAATTCCAAGATATAACCTAACTATGTCTCTTTGACTTTAAAGTCAAGAAGTATTTTCTAGGCAAAATGCCTAAGTCACTCACAAAGGAAATAAGGAAATAAGATTAAGTTGCCATCAGGGTTACTTAAAGCAACATAGCAAGGAAGACACAAGTAAAGCAACATTCTAAATACATTTAATAAAAGAAAGAGCCAACTATTCTATTTAGTCGAGTAATCCTTCAAGTATGAATCTAGGGAAAGAGTTTTAAAAATGTGAGAACACAGGAATACTGCAGACAAGATCTCTTCTTAGGGAAAATACTAGAGAATGAGCTTCATTCAACTGGGACATACACTGGAAGACCCTCAGCAAAGACCAGTGCTGAGCACTGAATACTTTTAATATAGATTTCAGAGTAACTCAATGGTGGAATAGGACGAGAGGCATGAGGTGACAAAATCAAAATAAGGAGCTAAATAACAAAGAGGAAGTGGGAGGAAAAATACATTAAGTTCATGATTATCATATAAGTAATGATTACATCTAGTGCACAGGAGATATTTGAGTTAGGAAAACTGCACTCAGGTCATTATATAAAGTTTTACAAAGATAACCCTCGCACAAAAATGCAATAAGTAATACAAATAAATACAAAAAATCAGAGCTTAGAGAGAAAGAAACACAGTAAATACAATAAGTATATTTAGTAAATAACAAAGATATAAAATCTATAAATGTAAATGAACCTAACTTCACTATTAAAAAATACGTTTAGGGTAGTTTGCATAGAAAAGTCTAACTCTGCACTGCAGAGAAGAGACACATGTAAAAACAAAGTGAACCGGAGAAAACAAAATCAAGGGATGGGCATAGATATCACAGAGCAAATGCAAACAGTACAAACCCGTGGTTGCAAAAGACAAGGTAGAATTCAGGCTATGAAGTTTAAATGAGTGGGGGAAAAACAAGATACCTTATTTTACAAGTCCCAGTTCACAGCAGAGATACAATACTGATAAGAATCCATGTACCAAATAACACAGAAACCACCACAAGTGAGTACAAAAGAAAGGAGATGCATAAAGGAACAGATCAAAGAACCCATTGGAAGTGGACAGATAAACGGTTCTCTGTCCCAGACCCAACAGGAGGAGTCAAGTCAGTAAGAACACAGGAGGCATGCGCTGTCCAACCGCTGAGTAGATTTCACAGGTAGACACCTTACTTTATCCTCGGCTCACAGAGAATATACCTCCTCAAACACACATGGGACATCTACTCCCCCCCCCAAAAAAAAAACACCACCATCTATTAGAACAAAAGAAAGCTTCAATATTTCCCAGAAAGTTGAAGAGTAAATGAAATTTCTGTGCTGTTAGGCTCTTAGGTATGGCACATGGTGTGGGTGCCAGAGAACAATGCTCACAGGCAAGGAGCCACAGAGACCTCATGTACCACGTGTGGCAGGGAACACAGCTCTGGGGACTTTGAGACAGTCACACAAAATGATGTCCTTCAGCCTTCCAGGTAAACACAACCTTCTATGACATCTTGCCCATATTTTGTGCAGTATGTATGGTGTATTCTGAAGCTCTGCCATTACTCCAGATTCTTAGGACCAGCTTTCCCACCCTTCCTATTGGGCTGAGGGCCAACAACATGGAATGTTACTTCTTTCCATGATGTTGACACACTGTCCTCAAAATTCCCAGGTCTGGTAAGATCACGAAGGCTTTAATGCCCTGTATCATATCCACCACCCATGGTAATTCAGAGTTTCAGAAATTGTTATTTCTCCTAACCTTGGGACTCAGCTTCCAAAATCCAATATGGACATGGTCTCCTTTATGTTTTTCTTCATAATTCACATTATGTTCATATATTTCATTATTCCTTGAGAGAATCCCTTTCAATAAGACACAAAGTGCTTAAAAGTTTTGCTTGTCATATAACCACTCTGCTGATTTTTCTAATTTTGTACCAAGTCAAGACCTGCATACACAAGAATGTCTTCTGGGAGTTCAGTTATGGGTCATTGAAGAAGAGACAGTACCCTGTTGTGGTTTTATTGAAAGGCCATGGCCTAAGTAAATCTTTGAAGGTTTTTCCATTTCTCCCGTAATGGCAGGAGGAAATTAGAAAGGTAGGTTCCCATTTGGAATTATTCTTGGGCTGAAATATTTCAAAAGCAATGCTGGGACTTTGTTCATTTGGCTCCATTATTTCAACCCAATTCTCACCAGAGAAATTCATTTTTCTCTTTTGAAGTCCTGCTGGGCCTACTCTGTCCCTTTTTCTATTTCTGACCAAACACACAAACATTCTGAGTCACTCCCTCATACTTCTTTAAAAAAACTTTTTACTGAGTTTTCAGTATTATTACTCAAGCCTTTAATTGGCTGTTTTCCATTCCCTAAGGTGGCTCTTTCAAATTTTTGCCCATGTCTTCCAGAAGCCAATTTCTCCTCACTCCCAACCAGCATTCATCATTCCCTGGCCTTGGATCTTATCAAGAACACAGAAGCTGGACGGATGCTCGTTCTCTCTGCCCTTCCAGGCCTTGTCCACTCCTACAACAGAGTACCCCCTCTGTGCTCTTTCTCCCCTCTTCGAAGTTTCTAGAACCTTGTTCTGTACAGCTAGGTAGTTAGAAAAGATATTCTGCTCTATAACCAGCACTGAATTGGTGCTGGGAATACAAAATAAGCAATACATTCTTATCCCTCCTGCTTACCAAAGGCCTGACAGTTTAATGGAGACACAGACAAGAAAACATAATTTTACATTACTATGAACATTCTCTGAAGGAGAACTGGATAGTATGCTTCTCTTGAAACTTCAGCAGTACGCCTTGTCCAGAAAGGGATGTCGAAGAAGGAAGTACCGGAGAGGAGTCTGAGGGACTCGAATGCAAGGGGTTCGGCTGAGGCTCCTGGGATATAGTTCGCAGGGCAAAGGGGAACACGGAGGTGAATCTGCATAGTTTTGCTCCCTTCTGCTCTTGTTTCCAGACTGCTGGGTGGCCTCTCACTGCAGCTCACCTAGAATTTTGGTTGTTGAGGACACTGTAATGTCTCGCCCAGTGTCCTTTTGGACTCTCCCTACCCAGTAGCTGGCAGTGGTGGCTGAGTTTCTCTGGGCTTTCCTGAGGCTGAAGAGAGCTCCCTGTAAGAAAGAGGGAGACCCTCCTGCCTCTGTCACACAGGGGCACCGCTTCTCTCATCCAAACCTGCCCCCTTCTTTCTGCACATGTGTGACACAGTATGCTCCCCACTGCCTCAGAGCAGGCTAGCTGGGAGCCTAACTGTAGGGTTTTGCACAATTCAGGAAGGAAGAGGTCCATGAAGGTTGGTGCGGTGGACGAACTAGGGTTTAGAGCATAAGAAGCAGGAGAAAGAAGCCACAAGTAGAGAAGAAAAAAATGCAAGGCACTTATCTCTGCATGTATTTATTCATCCAGCTATTTTACAATGGGATGACTTTTTCCCTAAAGAAATCATTTTAATTCTGGGATATTGACACTGGAGGCTTCTTGAGCGCAGACTTCTCTGTGGTTATGTTGGACTTGGACAGCTGTGTCTACAGATACCTCAGAAAGGCTTCCTTCCCTCACCTTTCCATGTTTCTGGGCCTGCTCAGCCTTGTAGACCAAAAATCCTGGGAGATGTCTGAAACAGCCCCAGAACTCCAGGGATCTGAACTTTAAAAATCCTGATCAAGTGTCTAGAAACTGACTTGCTGATGTACTCTAAGTATCTGTTAACTTCCAGGGTTGAGAGGTTTAACAAGATTGGAGCAAACAGAATTGGTTGGTTAATTCAGTATAATTTGGAGAAGGTTCAGTTTTGATTTTAGGGAACTTTTAAAGCCATGCTTTTGAGATGGCACCAAGAATTGTGAGCTCTCTGAGGGTCTTTGGGTCTATGCTTCCCAGCGTTCCTCCAAGGTCTCAGGATGAAAAGTCTGCTCCTGCTGAACCTCACATATTAGAAGGGCTGCCATTCCCATAGAGCCTGGGATGAAAGGCTGACAGTCCACAGCTGGGAAGTAGCACATGGATGTGGTCCAAGAGGCAGGTGGCAGAAACTGCTGGCCAAACTGAGCTATCTCTACACATGAATGGTTCTTTGGATTTTATATATGAAGGCTGCTATAGCTCCTACAATTTCCAAATACCATGATTCTAGTTTCAGAAACTTGGGATAGGACACAAAAGACTTTTCCTTAATCTGCATTCACAGAAGAAGCTCCAGGTTTTTACTTACACTGAGTGCATACTTGAGGAAGGTAATTTGGGGCCAGGAAGTTGGCTGATTAAAAAACAAAACAACAGTGGTGCTGAGGGACGGTCTCATGTGATCATCAACATGTAAGCAGGGGAGTTTTTCTATTAACAATTTTCAAATGAAAAAGACTCCTGGAAAAAACATCTTGCATAATCCTATCTTAGTATTTCAACTCAAAATAAGTAATGTTCAAATATCATTTGTACCCTACCAGGTGCCTCTGCTTATTGTGCTTTTTGAGTATTTCTTCCCAAAACTCATGAAGGGAGTATCTACTTTACTCACACCACTCCTATTGGCATCAACCCAGTCAACAAACATACGTTCCTCTCTGCTTGTGATCCATCAGTGATCAGGGTTTCCCGCACACATCCACCTGCTCGCCCCCTTGTCTTGAGTCTGGGGTCTGTTCTCACTCTCCTTGGGCTTCCTCTCACCATTCACATCAGTGGCCTCTGTCTCAGTCCTTTGGGGCCATTATAACAAATACCATAGACTGGCTGGCTTTAAATAAGAGTCTTTTGTTCTCAAGTCCCGAGGGGCTGGTCGGAGTCTGAGATTGGGGTGCCGTCATGAGTTCCGGTGAGAGCTCCCTTCCTGGCTTGCAGATGGCTGACTTCCTGTTGGGTACCCCAGGGTAGAGAGCAGAGAGGCCAGGCAAGCTTCTCATTCCTCATTGGGTACTCATCCCACCCTTCAGAATCCCACCCTCATGACCTCATCTAATGTACTCGTCTCTCAAAGGCCCCACCCTCCTGATAACATCATATGGGGTAGGTAGGGTTTCAACATTTGAATTCCTAGAGGACACCGACTTCAGTATGTGAACACTCTACATAACAGTCGCCTTCAAAACACTCAACTACTCATTCTAAATCGGGGAATATAATTATGTACCATAAAATGCAGAGATCTTAAGTGTGTTATTTCATATGTTTGGTAACTGTACATACCCACATCAACAAAATTCTCATTGAGGTACAGGATGTTATGATCATCCCAGATCTCCCATGCTCCTTTAGGGTCAGCCCCCTCTCCCTGTCCTAGGTACAACTGTTTTCTTATTCATATTGCTATCAATGGGATCCATCTGCTCTTATACTACATATAAATGACATAATTTGCTCAGTGTCTTGGTTTCTGTGCTTCCATGAGAATAAAAGGAACTTGTTCTCTTTTGCTGCTATATAATATCTTATTGTATCTATTATAATTTAATAATTTTCCTGCTGATGGATATATAGGCTGTTTCCAGATTGGGGTTGTTGCAATAAAATACTCTTGTAGAAGTATTGGGTTGAATATGTGTTGCAGTTTGGGGTGAGTAAATATCCAGAAGTGGAATAACTCATCTTAAGGTAAGTGTCTAACTTTATTAGCATAATAAATATCAGTATTTGTAACACTTAAAAACTCCCTCAATGTGTGAGACTTCCAGTTGCTCTACATCCTTGGCAAAATGTAGCACTTTTATTTCTCATAGGGATAAAATTGTATTGCATTGTGCTCTTGTTTTTCCCTAATGAATAATGATGCTAAGCATTTTTTTATCTTATTAACCACTTGTATATCCACATTTTTAAGTGCCCAAGATTTTTGCCAAATTTTGGAGGTTTTTTGTATTTTATCATTGATTCATAGGTGTTCTTTATATATTATGGATATGAATCTTTGTTATAAATACATATTGCATATATTATCTCCCAGATTGTAGTTTGCCTAATTGCTTTCTAAATGCTGGCTCTTGAAGAGAAGAAGTTTTAAATATTTAAGAAATTCAGTTTTAAAAAATTCTAAAATTTGTATGGAAGCACAAAAGGCCCTGAATAGACAAACAATATTGAGAAAGAAGAATAAATCTGGAGGCATCATGCTTCCTAATTTCAAACATATTACAAAGCCAATAATCAAAACAATATGGTATTAACATAAAAACAGACATATAGATCAATGCACCAGAAGAGAGAACCCAGAAATAAACTCATGCCTGTATTGTTAATTAGTTCATAATGAGGAGCCAAAAGTATACAATGAGGGAAAAAATAGTCTCTTCAATTCACGGTGCTGAGAAAACTAGTCACAAGGAGGCCACCCCCCCACACAAAAAAAAACAAAAACAAAACAAAACAAAACAAAACAAAAAACACCCCACAACCCACTGGACCACTATCTTACACCATACATAAAAATTAACTCAAAATTGATTAAAGATTTGAAAATAGACCTGAAACCATATAACTTCTTAAGAAACTGTAGACACTAAGCTCCTTGACATCAGTCTTGGGATGATTTTTTTTTTAGATTTAACACCAAAAGCATAGGCAACAAAAGCAAAAATATACAAATTGACAACATTCAACTAAAAAGCTTCTACACAACAAGGGAAATCATCAACAAAATGATATGGCAACCTAAAGAATGGGAGACAATATTTTCAAAACCTACATCTCATGAGAGGTTATTTTCCAAAATGTATGAAGAAATCACAAAATTCAGTAAAAAATTAAAAAAAAACAGTTGGATTAAATAATGGGCAGAGGGTATAAACCAACATTTTTCTGAGGAAGAATACAAATGGCCAACAGGTACATGAAAGGGTACTCAACAGCACTGATCATCAGAGACATGCACATCAAAAACCAAAATGAGAGATCACCTCACACCTCACACCTCACACACCTCACACCTCACACCTCAGAATGGTTAGTATCAAAGAAACAAGAAATAAGAAGTGTTAGCAGGAATGCAGAAAAAGGGAACCCCTGTGCATGGTTGGTGGGAATATAAATGGATATTCCACTAAGGGGAACAATATAAAAGTTCCTCAAATAATTAAAAATAGAACTACCAGGTGATCCAGCCATCCCAATTCTAGGTATTTATCCAAAGAAAATGAAAATAGGATCTTGAAGAGATATCTGCACCTCCATGTTCATTGTAGTAATATTTACAACAGTTAAGACATAAAAACAACATAAGTGTGTGCTGGTCAAAAAAATGGGTAAAGAAAATGCAAGATTTTATAAACACACCCAAACACACTGGAATATCATTTCAGCCATAAAAAAGGAGAAACTCCTGCCTTTTGTGATAGCATGAATGGAACTTGAGAGTAGTGTAATAAGTGAAATAACATAAAGAAAAACTATATGAGCTCACATATATGTGGGATTAAACACACACACACACACACTCACACAAAACACACAAAACATGTAGGTGGTTATCAGAGGCAGACAATGTGGGGTGGGAAAAAATGGGTGAAGACAGTCAAAATAAGGTAAGTCCTGGGGATGTAATGTACAACATGCTGATTAGAGTCAATAATAATGTTTTGTATATTCGGAGGTTCAGAGACTAGATTTTAAAAGATCTCATCACAAGAAAAAGTTTTAAATATGTGATGATGTTAACTAGGCTTACCTTGGTGATCAGTCTGCAATATATACACATACATAAATGACATCATATACATGAATCTAATATGATGTTATGTGTCAATTATTTCTCAATTTCTTAAAAAAATAAATGTTTTGTTTGTTTTTTGATGAACAATGCTTTCTGCATTCTAAACAATTATTGCTTACTCTAGGGTTGCAAAAATCCTTTAAGTCTATGACCTTGAAAGTTTACATGTTTGCAATTAGATTAAGGGTCAATATGGGATTCACTTTTGGCTGTGATGGGAGTATGAATAGGTTTACTTTTTTATTTACATATAGAACTTTCTAGCAACATTTATTGAATATTCTTCATTCCCCATTAAACTACATTGCTGCCTTTTTCCTTTCTTGTCTTTTTCTGGCTGGTCTTCCTAACCTTTTGTCCATTTTACTAATCTTCTTAAATAGCCAACTTTTGGCTTTTTAAAAATTTCTGGTACCACTTATCTGTTTGTTGTTTCATTTCTTCTCATATATTCATTATTTCCTTTTATTTACTTTCCTGGGGTTTATTTTATCCTTATTTTACGTTTTTTTTTTTTCAGGTGGAAATTCAGACTTTTAAAATTTTGAGCTGTTCTTGCTTTCTAGTAAAAGTATTTAAAGCTATGAATATTCATCTTAGTGTTGTTTTAACTGCATCACATCAAATTTGAAATGTTGTTTTGATCTTACTATTTTGAAGTTCAAAATATCTCAAATTTTGCTTATTACTTTTTCTTTAAGCTAGAAGCTATTTTCATCTATACTGTTGAATGTTCACATATTTGGGGGATTTTTTTAGTTATCTTATATTACTGGGCTGAATTGAATCCATTCCGGATTCACATTCTGAAGTCCTAAACCACAGTACCTCAGAATGTGACTGTAGTTGGAGACAGGATCTTTCAAAAGGGAGTTACATACACATAAGTTCAAGATGAATCCTAATCCAGTATGACTGGTGTCCTTATAAGAAGAGGAACAGTGAACACAGATGGGAAAGGAAGGCCACAGGAGGACACAGGGAGAAGACAGCCATCTACAAGCCAAGGAGAGAGGTCTCAGCAGAAATCAATCCTGCTGACACATTTGATCTTGGACTTCTAGTCTCCAGAACCATAAGGAAACAAATTTCTGTTGTTGAGCCCCACTGCCCCCAGTCCATGGTACTTTGTTATGGCAGCCCTAGCAAACTAGCACATTTTTTTTTACTGTTCCTCATATTAGTTCACTGTGGTCAGTGAGTGTGTTTAGTATTTTGTGATTTCAAGCCCTTAGAATTTATTGATATTGGTTTTACTGCCTAGCACATGGTCTATATTGTTATTTTATGTGCATTTAAAAAGAATGTGTATCTAAAAATTCAAGTGGTCTTCACTGATAGTTATTCAAATCTATGTAATTAGTTTTAATCTCCATGTTTAATCACAGAGAGGAGTGTTAAAGTGTTTAACTTTCATAGTGGATTTTTCTTTCTGAGGCA
>ML107089.1:11186-26907 GCA_003697995.1 Taxidea taxus jeffersonii | reverse complement strand
TTTTTTTTTAAAGATTTTATTTATTTATTTGACAGACAGAGATCACAAATAGGCAGAGAGGCAGGCAGAGAGAGAGAGAGGAGGAAGCAGGCTGTCCGCAGAGCAGAGAGCCCGATGCAGGGCTCGATCCCACAACCCTGGGATCGTGACCTGAGCCGAAGGCAGAGGCTTTAACCCACTGAGCCACCCAGGTGCCCCATGTTAGCTCATTTTAACACTAAGATCTCTGCCCAAGGAAGAACACAAGCCTTGTTTATATAACATACAATGTATGTATAGGCAATGTTTCATTAAGGTGCGTGCTTATGCCTACTTCCATACACGATGATAAGGCTAAATACTCATCCTAACCCTAAATAAAAGGAATCCATTCACCTTTGCTCAGGGAATCACAACTTTGGAAGTTATTCTCGTGCTCTCATTTGTTGCACATAAAATCCTTTGTGTGATATTTACGCCTGATTTAATGTCTCTGGCTCTGCAAGGAGTGAACTTATGAGAGTTCAATTTTTATTTGATTAATGAGCAATGAAATTACCATTTAAATTATAATTTAGGAGCCTTTCTTTCTTCTGCTTTATCCCTTTTTAAAATTTTAATCAACCAGCGGTTGTAGATTATTTCCTCAATGTATCTTATCAGTTCTTTTGTTTCTTTACCACTGCCATCACCTATTTCAAAGTTTCATCAAATCTGGTCTAGATCACTTCAGCTCTGGAAATCAGAATCCAACCCCTACCCTTACCCCCAACCATTCAGGGCTTGCAGCAGGATCGATTTCCTCCATAAAGCCTTAAATCACAATCATCTAGTCTAGAATTATCCCAGATTTTCCCAAATTGGAGTTATTACATACTGTGCCGTTGAGTCATATGCTTGCTGCTCCTTGTTCACTTTCTGTTCTATATATGTATGTAAAATAGATTCCCCAAGTTTAAAAATGACCACATCTACTAAGTACGTGCCAATCACTGTACTAATACTTAAATAAATTTTCAGTTCACAATATTCCTAATAAAACTGATCTACTGTCTTAATTTTAAACAAGAAACAGGTTCAGAGATGTGAAGAGACCTGCCCAGGCTAAAGAGGTAAGAGATAAATTTTATAGCATCTCTGGGCTAAAGTTCTTCCAGAGGGCAAATTCAAAATGTAACTTATTTCACATAGCTGTTTCTCAATATTCACATTACTAAAATTACAGGAACCCTCGAATGTTGACCAACTACTTCTCAACTTTTTTTATATATTTAACTTGATCAGCCAAATTATAACATTTTTAAATGATATATCAACAGAAAGCTTAAAAAATGGTCACCTAAAATTTAACTTGGGGGGTGCCTGGGTGGCTCAGTGGGTTAAAGCCTCTGCCTTCAGCTCAGGTCATGATCCCAGGGTCCTGGGATCGAGGCCCGCATTGGGCTCTCTGTTCAGTGAGGAGCCTGCTTCCCCCCTCTCTCTCTGCCTGCCTCTCTGCTTACTTGTGATCTCCGTCTGTCAAATAAATAAATAAAATCTTAAAAAAAATTTTTTTTAACTTGGAACAACAATCGCAGCCAGTGCTAAGATTTTAAACTTAAGCTTCATTCTAGAAAACCTTTTAAGGTTTCTTTTAGTTGTCAAGTTTTTCACTGAAAGCTAGTAAGACAGAGAGCTAAACAGATCAATTTTCCAAAAAAAATCTGTATTACTACCCTTTGAATGCTATTTTACTTCTAATGAAGTTTTAGATATGTGGTTCGTTCAGGTGAGCAGTTTAAAGAACTGCCAGTCTAAGTACTTTTGCATTTTAAACTGTTACAATAGAAGACAGAAGAATATGGACAAATGTGGGTCTTCTCACTTCTCCAAAACAGGTCTAGATAAAGACTGGTGAATGCATCTTTTATTCTTCAGCAGTTAAGAGATCGTTTACATCTCTCCAGTATTATCAGAAGAAATATGCCTTCCAGTATAGTGCCCGTATTTTCAAAAGAATGTAAAACCATCACAGTACTTTGAGGAAATGTCATTACTCGTTTTATCAAAGTAAACCTGTTTCCATAATTTCTGAAATGATTAAATAAACATAATGGTTTCTTACAGGGCATGAAGTGCTACTTCTAAGAGACTATACAGGCTTTCTGCTTCTAGACAGCTGTGTGTTCATTTCTACCTGAACTATATTCTTAATGGCTAAGGAATATAAAACTTATTTGAAGGAAAATAGTTTTGACTTTCCAGGTTTTTTTTTTTTTTAAAGATTTTATTTATTTATCTGACAGACAGAGATCACAAGTAGGCAGAGAGGGGGAAGCAGGCTCCCTGCTGAGCAGAGAGCCTGATGTGGGGCTCCATCCCAGGACTCTGGGATCATGACCTGAGCCGAAGGCAGAAGCTTTAACCCACTGAGCCACCCAGGCGCCCCGACTTTCCTGGTTTTCTAAAAGCCTTTGGAACTTTAGGAAGAATATACCTTTTCTCTTAAAGTTCTGTCCTCTACTCAAGATGATTAGTTCATATGGTATATTAAGAAATATGTCTAAAGAACAAAGTGCTGTCAGGCCAAATCTGGTTTGAGCCAGTAAATGAAAAATCTATTTGTGTGAGGTACTGAGAAGCAGCAACATATGGTGATTAGAAGCATGCACTCTGACACAAGACTGCATCACTTTAAAATCAGGATTTGTCATTTAACAACAATATAACTTTAGAAAAATTGTTTAACCTATGTATGTCTTATTTATTTATAAAACTGGGATAGTAACAGTAATTATTTCAAAGCCCAAGACATGTTGAATATTTGATAACTATTAGTTGTTATTTTTCTGAATAAGGGCCTACAAATTCTGTAATGACAGTAAAACTACCTGAAAAAAATCCCAGAGAACAAAAAAAGTAGTGCAGCTAGTCTCAATAAAAGAAATGTGTCTAGAAACAAAGAAATATAGATACATATATTTGGTTATGTAACTGCAGTATCATCAGCAGGCAGGTACTATATATATTTTTTTTTTTTAATTTTTATTTGACAGAGAGAAATCACAAGTAGGCAGAGAGGCAGGCAGAGAGAGAGAGAGGAAGAAGGCTCCCTGCCAAGCAGAGAGCCCGATGTGGGACTCGATCCCAAGACCCTGAGATCATGACCTGAGCCGAAAGCAGAGGCTCAACCCACTGAGCCACCCAGGTGCCCAGGTACTATATTCTTTAAACAAGTCAAACTATACAGCATTCAAAGTGAAAGGCCCCATTTTCACACTATATTAGGGTAATGATTATAAATCAAAAGGACAGATAATAACAAGCATTAGCTAGAACACAGGGAAATGAGAACCCTCATATATTGCTGATGAGAATGTAAAATGGTATACACCTGATGATGAGAAGCAGTCTGGTAGGTCCTCAAAAGGTTACACATAGAATTATGTAAGACCCAGCAATTTCACTCATAGGTATATACCCAAAATAAATAAAACCATGTTTACATAAAAACTTGTGAATAATGCTATGATTGTTTCTTTACAACAGCCAAGATGTACAAATAACCTAAATATATATCTGCTGATAGATGGATAAATAACTTGTAATATATCCACACAATAGAGCAATATTCATAAGTAAAAAGGAATGAAGTGCTGATACATATTACAAATATGGATGAACCTTGAAAATATTAGGCTAAAGCCAGATACAAAAGATTATGTATTATCTGACTAAATTTATATGAAATGCCTAGAATAGGCAAATCTATAGAGAGAAAGAGATTAGTGGTTTTTGTCTAGGGCTTTCGGGAAAGGGAAGAGTTAGAAAGGAAATGGATAGTGATAGTTAATGATGTAAAGTTCCTTTCTGGGCTGATAAAAATGTTCCAAAATTGATTGTAATGATGGTGGCAAAACTCTATGAATTTATTAGCAACCATGAAAATGGGTGAACTGTATGTAATATGAATTCTGAATAAAGCTGTTCTTAAAAATTCATTTAAGAAATGACGGAGAAATCAGAATCCTTGCACACTGATGGTCAGAAAGTAAAATGGTGTAGCCACTACGGCAAACAGTATGGATATTGCACAAAAATTGAAAAACAAAACACCAAAAAACCAACAAAAACTACATATGATCTGACAATTCTACTTCTGGGTATTTACCCAAAAGTATAAAAACCAAGACACTAGACAGATAATAACGCTCCTATGTTCAGTGCAGTGCTAGTCATACAGCCAAGATGTGGAAACAATATAAATGTTCATCAATAGGTGAAGGATTAAAAAATATATATATATGGTATATACAAAATGGAATACAATTCAACCTTAAAGAAAATTCTGCAGTATGTGACAACATGAACTTTGAGGACATTATGGTAAGTGAAATAAACCAGTCACAGAAAAACTAATACTGTGTGATTCCACTTATATGAATTTTATAAAATAATCAAATTCAAGGAATCAAAGATTAGACTGTTGGCTGCCAGAGACTGAGGAGGAATATAAAAGGGTAGTTACTAATTAAAGGTCGTAAAGTTTTAGTCAAGCAAGATAAATAAGCTCCAGATATATGATGTATGACATTGTACCTACAGTCAACAATAACATATTTTATAATTTTAAAAAATCTGTTGAGGGTTGATCTCATGTTAACTGTTTTTACCAGAATAAAATTTTTAAAATAAAAGCCAATAGAACTTTTACACTTAACAGGTACATTTACATTCAGAAATGTCAAGTAAATAGAATGAAGTATCTATACTAAAGAAACCAGATGCTGTCATTAAAATATTACCTCCTACTATTGACAACCTAATTCGACTTTTCCATACATAGAGCACAAGGAAAGAAAAACAGGGTTTATTATATCTGGTACAATTTGAAGGCTAAAAATACCAATTTTCAATCTTGTGTCAATTTCCTTACATGAACACTTAAAAATAGCTTTCCAAGTGTTAATCTTTAAAAGTGAAAATAAGATACCATATGATCATTATGATCGTGTACAGATAAGCTTCATCGTCACATTAACCACATATTTTCAAAAACAGACACTTTTACTTTCTTGCTTTAGCATACCAGACTTCCCACAACCATATCTCACATTTTCCATCAGTTCCCAAGTCTCTGAAACTAAAAAGAGTCTGTTTCAGAGATACTGACCTATATGTATGACTTAACATGTTTTAGAGCTCTTAGCTAGTGATTTGGCATTTAATTTTATATTTTTAATTGATTAAAAAAAATTTTTTATTTATTTGAGAGAGAGCACGAACAGGGGTGAGGGGGAGAGGGAGAAGCAGACTCCCTGCTGAACAGAGCCAGATGTGGGACTCAATCCCAGGAATCATGACCGGAGCTGAAAACAGATACCTAACCAAAGTCACCCAGGCACCCAATTTTCTAATTAATGTTAAGTTTCCCATCTTACTAGGAGTTTTCTCTAGGAATTTGTTTTAAAAACTTCTTACTACATGGAGAAGGAGAAAGAAAGCAACCGGGCCTAACTTCCCTGAAAAGCTCTCCAAAACAAACAAAAATAAAACCCTTAAAACAGGGACGCCTGGATGGCTCAGTTGCTTAAGCGGCTGCCTTCGGCTCAGGTCACGATCTCAGCGTCCTCGGATCGAATCCCGCATCAGGCTCCTTGCTCAGCAGGGAGCCTGCTTCCCCCTGTGCCTCTGCCTGCCACTCTGTCTGCCTGTGCTCACTCTTTCTAACAAATAAATAAATAAAATCTTAAAAAAAAAAAAAACCCTTAAAACAATCCAAAAGACAAATATTAAACAATTAAAATGAATAGGCTAATTTGAAATAAAGCTTAAAAATTTAAATTAACTTGGGGCGTCTGGGTGGCTCAGTGGGTTAAAGCCTCTACCTTCGGCTCAGGTCATGATCTCAGGGTCCTGGGATGGAGCCCCACCTCAGGCTCTCTGCTCAGCAGGGAGCCTGCTTCCCCCTCACCCCCAACGCCTGCCTCTCTGCCTATTTGAGACCTCTGTCAAATAAAATCTTTAAAAAATTTTTCTTAAATTAACTTATTGGGGTATTTATGATCCATCAATAGGCAGTATTAGAATGGTAGATTGTAGAATTAATTAAGCTATATGGGCTTGCAAGGGTAGGGGAAGGTAACTGCCCTAAACACTGATACCATGTGCCCTACTTCCTGTTATGACAGCTGAAGAGCAATCTGTTCAGTAGAGAAGGCAGTTATAAAGATTGTCTTAAATTTGGAGGGCAAAGTAAACATTTCTGAGGATTTTTACATGTCCTTCATCTCATGAGTTATGCTTCACTTATTAGAACAGAAAGTAGGGTACAAAATAGCATTTTGTGCAGTTACCCTCTTCTACCTTTAAAGCCCAGATAGTTGAGTAAATTCATTCATCTACTTAGAGAGGTATCCGAACTCACACAACTAATTTCAAAGTGGCTCTGAAGTATGTTTCTCAAATTGCTGGTGAGAGCAGAATCTTAACTTGGTTACCTTAAGTAACTGTTTTCCGATCGTTGGGCTCATCTTTTCATCCACCATAAGAATTACAATTCCTCTATCGTCCATTCCCCGCCTTCCAGCTCGACCAGACATCTGAATGTATTCACCAGAAGAAATCTGGGTGAAGATAATTAAAAATCCAGAGTTTAGGAGAAAACCTGGTGAAAAATATATTCTTAAATTTTTATCACAAAATACATAAGCACAAGTTATATATTCCAAAAAAGTAAACATGATTAAAAACATCAACTTTTAGGGGTTTAAGTAAAAACACAAAAAATGCAAAACACTTAAGAATAATGTTATAAAACTAAATTTTAGCTCCAAAATGATCATATACACCAAAGGTACAGGGAAAGAATGTTAATTCACTGACAAAATATCTTTGAGCCAGATGTCCTGGAGAACAGTAAAGTCTAAAAGAAAGCAAAGGAGTCAAACTCTACAAAATACCAATTCTGACTTGATCATAATAGACTTTCTTAATCTGCAAAATGAGATGAATATAAAATAAACACTTTTTTTTTTAAAGTACAATTTTCTTGTTTTCTTGGTATACATCCCTGGAGTTCAGTAGAGACCATTAAGAACGTAGTAAAAAAAAATTAGTAAGCCTTTTCAGGGTGACATTCAACCACTGAGACACTAGGCAAAGTTTTATCTGTAAGTGCTTCTGTACTATTCTCTGATGGAAAGGATCTACAGTTTTCAGATTCCCAAAACACACCTAACACAAGGTTAAACTACAAGGATGTATATTACTGACAGCATCAAAAACAGACTTAACAACCTGGGAGAAACAAAGGCACTAGAAAAAACAACAACAAAGCTAATCCTAAAAAAGATCTGAAAAGAACATTTCAAAAAGGCAATGCAACAGAACCTCAACAGGGCCCAAGGGCATCATTAAAACATTATGGCACGTTATGGTTTTTAAGTTTAATAATATGATACTGAATCATCAAGAAAAGACTGCTTTCTTAAATTCAATTAACCACTATACTCTGTAGACTTACTCTAGGGTTCTCAGGATGCCAAGAAGTATGTAAAGTCACAAAAGACTTATTTTCTTATTGCATCAATTTTATTCAGAGAATTAAGTAATTTTAAACTGATAGATAACAAAGATTTTTTAAACTTACATTATTTTATTTTTTAAATATTTTATTTATTTGAGAGAGAGACAGTGAGAGAGAGTATGAGTGAGGAGAAGGTCAGAGAGAGAGGCAGACTCCCCATGGAGCTGGGAGCCCGATGCGGGACTCTAGGATCATGACCTGAGCTGAAGGCAGTCGCTTAACCAACAGAGCCACCCAGGCGCCCCAAACTTACATTATTTTAAAATGTAAAACCTGAAACTATTAACTGTGTTATAAATAGGAATCACATTCTACATGAATTAAATTATTAAAAGTTCATTTTTTAGAAAAAGACTTTATTTATTTGAGAAAAAGAGAGTAAGAGAGAGAGAGCATGAGAGGGGAAAGGGTCAGAGGGAGAAGCCGACTCCCAGCCAAGCATGGAGCCCCATGTGGGACTTGATCTGGGGACTCCAGGATGGCCTGAGCCAAAGGCAGTCGCTTAACCAGCTGAGACACCCAGGCACCCTAAAAGTTCAATTTTAGAACGTTATAGGTTACAGAAAATTACAGAAAGACTGTAAAAATTTCTAAAGACAAATGGCAGCTGCCTCACTCTATTTGTACTTCTCTTTTGTATAGCAAGCAAAACATTTTAAAATAAAACAAATCAAGAAAAAATGCTTTGCCTTTACAATTCTACCATGAGGGCTTTTCAGTGTTTTGATTATTAGTAATTACTGCCAGCAAACTTCTCTGTGTACAAAAGAATCACCACTTTCAAGGATTAGATTAACTGCAGAATAGCTGGCTACTTAAAAATGTCTCCCAAATGCCAGTTTAACTGAGTCTTTGCCTTGTCGTGGATACTCCAAGTAGAAATTTACCTGCTTTTCACCCCTCTGAAGCTCCACTGTCAAGCTAGTAAATACCCATGTGCAGTTGTTTCTCAGTCTAAGGACTGCCTTCTCTAATGAAGTGTTCCATGACCCCTTTTATATAAGTGACTTCTCTTTTTATGCTTTATCCTTCTGTACATACTTCTCAGAATCCATAATATAACATTTTATTGCACATCTGTCAACTTTTATCTGCTACTAAGTTTCTTTAGAGATTGGGTTTAACAAAGTTTAAATTTGGTAACTTTACTGAATGGGTTACTTGACTGTGGATTAAGAATTTACTTTCTACCTGAAGTCACCATTTTACCTGCAATTACAACTTTCTCTCCTTCCTTCTGCCTTAGAAAAGATACTATGTGTGAACCTGTTAAAATTTCTACTTTAAACCTGTAAGATAAAATAGCTGCAATTGGAGCCAATGTAGACTTGGTGCCTTAAATACCCTAAACTTTAAGAAATAAACATTCTAGGGGCGCCTGGGTGGCTCAGTGGGTTAAAGCCTCTGCCTTCGGCTCAGGTCATGGTCTCAGGGTCCTGGGATCGAGCCCCGCATCGGGCTCTCTGCTTAGCAGGGAGCCTGCTTCCTCCTCTCTCCCTGCCTGCCTCTCTGAATACTTGTAATCTCTGTCAAATAAATAAGTAAAATCTTAAAAAAAAAAGAAAGAAAGAAAGAAAGAAACATTCTAGATATATTTAAAATGCTTTAAAGCTCATAAACCATCTACACACTTATCCCTCATCATCAAACTCTTTCACCGAGGGAGGTTTTTGTTTTTAGGTTAACCAAAAAACAAAACAAAACAAAACAAAAAAACCTCAGACCCGAACAGATAGAAATGACGGCTCTGAAGTTAAACCTTGACGAACTTGTTTATTGATTTGTATGTAAGTTCCTCAGTATTTAGAATTGAAAACCTCAAAGATTATTTAAGCCCAAATCACCTTAGGTAAAACAAGTAAAGATAAAAATTATTCCAATTATAGTAATTATTTTACTTACCCATCGGAAATCTTTCCCATCAAATTTCTGGGCATTTGTAAATAAAACAGTTCTAGCTGGCATATTAATTCCCATAGCAAAAGTCTCTGTGGCAAATAAGGCCTAAATAATTGAAAAATAGGATTAAACGTGTATTTTATTAAGCTAAAAAACTAGTTTTGTAATTTTTCAAGTATAAACATTAATTTTAAAATTAGTTGTTAATGAAACAATGCAAAAATAAGACAACATGCTAGTTCCAGATGTAATTCAGAATTTATATATAAAACTACCAAATAGTATCTAATGTCCCTTGTATCCCAGAAATTTTTTAATTCTGGGAAAACAGTTTTTCTTAAATTCCAGTGGTGGTAACTTAAAGAAGATACTACTGATTTATGTACAAAGCATGAGGCTGTAGATTACTTTTCTAAACACAGAAAGTTACATTTCCTGCCTTTTTGACTGATGATGCAACAGTTTTGGAGCTACCCTCAGGATCTCTAAGGGGAGAAGAGAATTGGTGGCTAAGCTCACTGTTAAGATCTTACCAACAAGAAACTGACTACACAAAAAACTGGCTTAAGCACACAAAGGTGTAAATATATACAAGTAAAATAACTAAAGTACTATTAATCTAAATCTTCACTAGTAGGGAAGAATATAAAAACATCTTTTATTTCATCAACTCAATAGAAAGCTATTCACCTACTAAAAAGAATGAAAAGTTACACATATGACAAAACTGGATAATAACATGGGTACTATATTTTTCTTTACAAAGTAAGTCAAGAATTATTCGTATGTTTGCTAGTGGGTTATTCCTGAGAAATGAAAAGGAATGACGGTCTTTCATTTTTTACTTTCTTTATAATCGTTCTATTTGACTTACCACCACCAAGTATCATTTACATTTTTAAAAAAAGATTCTCTAAAATGAGCCTCAACTATAATCTACAAAGGAAATCCAAGAGGGCCTTACCAGGACCTAGGTAAAAAGTCACTAGTGACCAATTCTTGATCTAAAATATCTTAAGTATGTTCTTTAAACTAAGTAAACTTCTTTTAAATATTCTATTTAGTGCTCAGATTCTCATGATAAATCTCTGATTTTTAAAGTTTTAACCTGATTTTAAATAAAATCATTTATGAATCATACATAGGCTTAAAACTACATTCTGAAGTTGTTTCTGATTTTTAATACCCCATTTCTGGGTACAGATATCAACATAAACTTTAAAATTAAATTAGACTCCGTAGTTTAAATTAGCACACCCTAAAAAAACCTCTTTTTTATAACTAACAGCAATTCTCCTTGTCTTCTCCAATCATTTTATTCTATATATAGGTGAGTCCACTCACAGAATCAACTCCACTTTTGAAAACTAAATAGCACCTTCTGCAAAATTCCACACTGTATAGTGTTACCATTTCTTACTTTTATTACAGGAAAGGAAACCAATGATATTTTACCTATAGCCCAAAATGTATGAAGTAATAACATGATACATAAAAATCAAATTGTGGGGCACCTAGCTGGCTCAGTTGATAAAACACGCATCTCTCAATCTCAGGGCTGTAAGTTCATAGGCCACATCAGGTGTGGAGAAAATAACAATAATAATAACTTTCAAACTATTCATACAAAACAACTCGAAGGCATAATAAATAAAACAATACCTTTATCAATCCTTCAGAAAAGAGAATTTCTATAGTTTCTTTCAAAATAGGAAGTAAACCACCATGATGAATACCAATTCCTCGCTTCAAAAGAGGAAGTACATGTTCAACCTGTAATCAAAATATTTTTCAGTGATGTACAAAAAAGGGAAATCGAGTATGTTAAATTAACCAAATTAAGAAAAATGGGCAATAAAAAGCTGTTTAAAGACATGTTATAACTTTTTCAGAATAAAAGTCAAATCCAAACCCGTATTCCCACAGATTATTAACTCAAAACTCAATATAATTCTGCCCTAGCTTTCCTTAATATGAAAAATATACTTTAAGTAAAATTTATATAAGCACTGCTGCCTCAAATTTTCCAGCATCACTTCATCTTGCCAAATACTAAAAGAAATGAGGACAAAGTATATATCTGCACAAAATATTAACTAGCTCCAGCTAAAAATAAGTATAACGCATACTTAGCATAAATATATACTTCATCTAAAAACAAATGAATTACTGAAGAGTTTATCCTCATTAACACTTTACCAAATGCAATTACATGTCTACTATTAGTTTTCATAGAAAACTAGGATAACAAATATGTATAAAGACATGCCTTAGCCCTCAAATACTACTAATTCAGCTGGGAAGAAAAATTACAAGGAAATCTTCTAAGCTAAACAGTATTTAGGGCACCTATTGGATCTGCCATTAAGCATCTGCCTTCAGCTCAGGTCATGGTCCTGAGACTGAGCCCCAAGTTAAGCTCCCTGCTTAGCAGGAAGCCTGCTTCTCCCTCTACCACTCCCCCTGCTTGTGTTCCCTCTCTCGCTCACTCTGTCTGTGTGAAATAAATAAAAACCTTAAAAAAAAATTAGACAGTATTTTAAACACTGAGAAGCAAGGGCGCCTGAGTGGCTCTGTCAGTTAGGCACCTGCCTTTGGCTCAGGTCATGATCCCAGGGTCCTGGGATCCAGCCCGATATCCCACTCTCTGCTCAGCGGGGAGCCTGCTTCTCCCTCTCCCTCCATTGTTGCCCGTTTGTGCTCATTCTCTCTCTCTCTGTCAAATAAATAAGTCAATAAATAAAATATTTTAAAAAAATAAAAAATAAACACTGAGAAACACGCTATTGTCTTTTTATCATAAATTCTTTGCATGTCAGTAATCATTTGAAAGCAGAATATAATCTCTCAACTTTCTTTTCACAAAACAAAATTTTCATGTCTTAGGTCATACTACCTAAGACACCAGGCGCCCCAAATAAAATCTTTTTTAAAAAAATAATCTGGAGAGCTTTTGAAAGATTCTAATGACCACAAAACACATCTGACCAATTAAATCAGAACCTCTGCGAGTGGCACCCAGTCATCAGTATATTTTAGAAATCTCCATGCAATTCCAATAATAGAAGGAAAAATTCTCTGGGTTAAAAGTAGAGTAGACATAGGCGCCTGGGTGGCTCAGTGGGTTAGGCCGCTGCCTTCGGCTCGGGTAATGATCTCAGGGTCCTGGGATCGAGCCCCGCATCGGGCTCTCTGCTCTGTGGACAGCCTGCTTCCTCCTCTCTCTCTCTGCCTCTCTGCCTACTTGTGATCTCTCTCTCTCTCTCTCTCTCTGTGAAATAAATAAATAAAACCTTTAAAAAAAAAAAAAAAAAGTAGAGTAGACATTAAACTCCTCACCGAACACAAAATTTTCATTAGATGTTTTGTTTGGCAGACTTAGGAATTAAGAAATTTAGTGACTCTGGAGTGCCTGGGTTGCTCCGACAGTAGAGCATCTGACTTTTTTCAGACTTTATTTGAGAGAGAAGGGGAGACAGCACAAGCAGGGGGAAAGGGCAGAGGAAGAGGGAGAAGCAGATTCTCCACTGAACAGGGAACTTGACATGGAACTGGATCCCAGGACCCTATATTGGGCACTGAGCGTGGAGCCTGACTGGGGTTCTGTTTTCCTCTCCCTCAGCCCCTCCCCTGCTCATACACACACATACACACACCTCTCTCTCTCTTAAAAAAAAAAAAAGAAATTTAGTGACTTAAAAATATTTACTACAGTGTGTAAACAATGCAATATATAGTAACAAAACCAAGAAAGGCAAGTAAAAATAGGCTATCACACTTAATATCCACATTTTACTTAGTGACACTAAACACAAACCTGAGGGAGTTTTTTATCTTCATCAGACAAGCAATCAATGGCATTACTGAATACTTCTTCAACCATCTTCTTTTCTTCATCTAAGAAAAAATTCAAAGGTACATAAATATCTAAGTGAATCAGTGATACACCAAACTTCACAGATTGCCAAGAGTATAGGTTTATAAAGAATAAAAGAGTATTTAAGACAGAAGACAAAGTAGATAAAAATTACTATTTAATAAAGTTTACTGCCTTTCAAAATATATCTAATAGAATTCACCCATGAATAAAAGTACTATCTTATAAAATTAAGAAAAACTACACTAAGTGCCATATATCTAAGTCTAACAATTACAGATCACAGGGATAGTTTTTACCCATTACTGAGGAAAATGAGATTTATAACAAATAACAGAGGCTGCTATTATTAACTGTTAGAGGAGCAATGCCATATATACTTATGTATATATGGCATATACTTAACTTATTAAACTTATTATACTTATTAAACTTAACTATTATATTGCCTTCTTGAACAATGTCTATTTAATAATAGGTAGTCAATAAATATTTGTTCAATTAATCAATATATGACCTTGCAACATTAAGCAAATGCAGCACTGGTAGTTATAAGGAAACATGTCTAAGAGCAATTCACTCAATTAAAAAATAAAATATTACTAACTTTAGGAGTTTATGTGGGATATCTGATTCTACTTTGCCCATGGAGAAGTAAAAATTAGCTCTAAAATGCATGGATTTAATTAATAATGATTTGATAATGAAAGCAATACAACAGATATTTGATTTTGGATGATCAAGAATATTATTTACTCCTCATTATACAGGATTACATATGTAAAAGTATAAACTGAATAATAAATGGGCTTATATAAAGTATGCTAAATTTTTGGCTACGTTATGCTACTATCTTACTGTGTAACTTTAAGTGAGTTACAGTCACAGATAATATGTGGGAAAAATTTATTAATTTAACACAAGTTATCTTACTTTATTTAAAGGGTATACCAAAATTAGGTAAAGGGCAGGTCTTCCTGGTTTGGATTTTTAGAAGAATGAAGCACAGTACTCTCTACACAGAAAGTGATTTGACCAAGTAACCTAGCCTTAAGTCTTCACACAGAGAGCCACAGTAACAAAGGAGTTTATGGCAATGAAGTACACGAGGATATAATCCTAGTATTTTTCAGTAGGGCTCTTTGGATTTTACAGAAAGCAATGCACTTACACTTTCCAATAAAACAAAAGAAAAGAAGGAAATGATAAAACAAGGTCTTTTATAAAACTGTAATGAGTACATTACACTAACTGTAATGGGAACTGCATATCCTAGCAATACACTACAGATTAATCACAAGATTAATCTTCTTACTAAAATACATTTATAGGGGCGCCTGGGTGGCTCAGTGGGTTAAAGCCGCTGCCTTCGGCTCAGGTCATGATCCTAGGGTCATGGGATTGATCCCCGCATCGGGCTCTCTGCTCTGCGGACAGCCTGCTTCCTCCTCTCTCTCTCTGCCTCTCTGCCTACTTGTGATCTCTATCAAATAAATAAATAAAATCTTTAAAAAAATAAAATAAAATAAAATACATTTATATTTATTTTCACCTAACATTAAAACTGTTGAAATTATATAGTACCTGTGTTAAAATCTAATTTGGTCATCTGAAGTGCATAGGCTTCACAATCTTTCTTACTGAAACTGAAAATAATTACAGGTTGAAAATTTCTTTCCATAATCATCTTTACAATCTTGAACACATTTGATGGTCCTGCAAAAAGAATATATAAACCACACCCAAAAATTAACTCAGAATGGATTATAGACCTAAATATAAAATCTTTAACTATAAAACTCTTTAAAACTATAGAGGAATAAATATCCACGATTTGCTATTAGGCAAAGCATTCTTAGGTATGATACAAAAAGCACAAGCAACAAAAGAAAAAAAAACTGATGAGCTGGATTTCATCAAAATTAAAAACTTTGGTACTTCTACAGACACCAACAATAAAGGGAAAAGACAACCTTTACCCACAGAATGGGAAAAAGTAGGTAAGGGTCTACTATTCAGAGTATGTAAAAAATTCTTACAATTCAACAACAACAAATAAAGACAATTTCAGGGGCGCCTGGGTGGCTCAGTGGGTTAAGCCTCTGCCTTCAGCTCAGGTCATGATCTCAGGGTCCTGGGATCGAGCCCCGCATCGGGTTCTCTGCTCAGCAGGAGCCTGCTTCCCTTCCTCTCTGTCTGCCTCTCTGCTTACTTGTGACCTCTGTCTGTCAAATAAATAAATAAATCTTTAAAAAAAAAAAAAAAAGACAATTTCATTTTTAAATGGGGAAAAGATTTGAATAAGTATTTCTCCAAATAAGACACACAAATGGCCAACAAGCACATGAAAAGATACATCATTAGCCATGAGAAAAATGTAAATTAAAACTACACTGAGA
>ML107089.1:0-10786 GCA_003697995.1 Taxidea taxus jeffersonii | reverse complement strand
ACACGTTGGAATTCAGGGTCACTTTTTTAACAAATCATCTAAAATTATTATCTCTCAAGTTCAATAACTAGAAATGTAGACCACTTTCCACAAAGATATTTTTAGCCACTGACCCTTAATGAAAACTACTTTCTTCTTACCGTGAATTTATTCAATAGAAAGTTAGTAGACTAAACCACTAAAACCACAATGTACTCTGAAACAACAGCCTGCAAAGAGCAGCTCTAGAATGAATACTTTTCACACAGCATAACAAGAGTCCCATAACATTGTAAACAGTATTTCCACCTCACTTTGAGAATCAAAAGCTAATGGCTTGTAGAAAAGTTATAGCAACAAATTTTGTTTTGTTTTTTTTAGCAACAAATTTTAAAGACACACCATTACTATACCATATAGCATCTTTCATCCAAATCACCCTCATAGTCTCTACACCTGAAAGATAGATTTCATGAGCAGAAAAACTATGCCAGTTTTTAATGGGAAAAACTAGAAAAATCAATTTGTGAGTTTCCCCCTAAAATAAAAAATCAGGAGCTCTTAGGTGGCTCAGTCATTAAGCGTCTGCCTTCGGCTCAGATCATGATCCAGGGTCCTGGGATTACTGAGCCCCACATAGGGCTCCCTGCTCAGTGGGAAGCCTGCTTCTCCCTCCCCCACTCCCCCTGCCTGTGTTCCCTCTCTCACTGTATCTGTCAAATGAATAAATAAAATCTTTAAAGAAAAAAAAAAACAATACAGGATGCCTGATTTTAAAACCTAAACAGCTCTGGTCAGAACTTAATTTAATCTTATGAATTCGAAAGCAGTGAAATGTTTAAAGGGCAAATGATTTCATAAATTATTATTATTTTCACTATAAATACAGGCTAACTCAGGGCCTTATTTTAAACAAATACTAAGTTTTAAGTGTGTACATGTTAAACATTTAACTTTTAAATGTTAACAGTAGCCCTCCCAGTTCCACTCAAAATTCCAAGTACACTACTTTTGCTTACAGTAATGTCATAGTTCAAGTAAAAGGTATTTTTTTCTCATTTGAATTTCATAATCTCTATTTAGTATTTTTATCATAAACCAGCATTTCTTAGTTTTTAAAAATAAAATACTAATAAAATCAAGTAAGCTGGGGTGCCTACGTGGCTTAGTCGTTAAGCATCTGCCTTCAGCTCAGGTCATGATCCCAGAGTCCTGGAATAAGGCTTAGCAGGAAGCCTGCTTCTCCTTCTCCCTCTCCCACCCCCTCTGCTTGTGTTCCCTCTTTCACTGTGTCTCTGTCAAATAAATATATAAAATCCTAAAAAAAAAAAAAAAATCAGGGTGCCTGGGTGGCTCAGTGGGTTAAAGCCTCTGCTTTCGGCTCCGGTCATGGTCCCAAGGTCCTGGGATCAAGCCCCGAATCGGACTCTCTGTTCAGTGGGGAGCCTGCTTCCTCCTCTCTCTCTGCCTGCCTCTCTGCCTATTGTGATCTCCGTCTGTCAAATAAATAAATAAATTAAAAAAAAAAAAAAAAAGTCTACTTTAGGCTAAAAGCTTTAAAAATTTCCTTAACACTTATTTTACTTATTTTGGAGAGTTCTCTATTAAAATCAAACTAGCTTAAGGGTACCTGGGTGGCTCAGGTGGTTAGCTGTCTGCCTTGGGCTCAGGTCATTATCTCCGAATCCCAGACTGAGCCCAGCATCAGGCTCCCCGCTAAGTGGGGAACCTCCCTCTTTCCCGCCACACTGCTTGCTAATGCTCTCTCCCCCCCCAAATAAATAAATCTTTAAAAAAAAAATTAAAGCAGACTAGTTTTAGTCCTAATTGTTTATTATAAATTTGCATTTTTACACCCAGAGTTACTATTTAAGAAGCTGCAGTTAAAAACCCATCAGAAATACTAAACCATGTTACCCACAATTTAGTTTATTAGAACTCTAGCCACATGAATAGGGAAAGCAAAATTTAACAACTACTTACTCAAAATTCCTAATGCCCTTTTGAAGGAAAATATATGGTACAAATCTCAGCAACACAGCAGAACGTACCTGAATCTCTCATGTAATGAATTTCATCAAATACGACCCACGCTACTTCTCGCATAACTTCCGAACCTCTGTAGAGCATGCTTCTCAAAATCTAAAAAAATATAAACAATTTGGCAAAATTTTGGCAGTTCTTTCTAACGAGGAATTTTGGAAATGCTTTAATGGAAACATTAAAATAATTTAGGTTATTCTCTTAAATATATCTCATAAATCAAATAATAGTCCTTCTCTCATGAAACCAAAATAAATGACTTCTCCACAGTTAGTATCCAGGTACAATTCATAGAGAGAATTATTATCCCCTCTATCTACATATATCTTAAGTATAAAGCCACTTCACTGTACATATATCACTCATCACAAGATCCACACTATCTAGGATATGAGAGTAACTTAAAATTATCTTCTATTCAACATATGGTACTTTATACTGTTTACTGATTTTTTTCTACTTTCTCTCACAACATGGATACTTTCTGGCAACCATATCCTGATTTTTGACTTAAAGAAAACCTTCTACACATGGAAAGAAATTTTGGAAATGGAAACTTACTTTAGGCATCAAAATGAAAAGTAAGCAATGCTTTTGGCTGGCTCTGCAGGCCAGAAGTTAATTTATGTTCTCTACAGTACCATGTCCTTGTAAAATGTAGGGATATAATTCCAGAATGTATAAAAGTACTTGGTATAGCCAAGACAGCTAACTGTGTTCAAAACATAAGATATTTTAAGTATTTAAGTTTTAAGTAAAATTTAACTATGACTATGGGAAGGAGCTTAACTTACCATTTTTCAAAAAGTTATTTATGTATCTATATCAACTAAAATGCAAAAAAATCAAATGGAAGGAAAAGCCACTACTTATATGAAACTATATGCAGAATTGTCAATGTATTTCCATGTCACTGACAATAAGTCTTTAAAAATATTTGGGAAAAAAATTCTATCTATGTCATATGACAAGAAACAGGATTAGTAATTTACAACTAAATTTATGGAATTACTAAAGCACTTGGAAAATAAAGTATTACATTTTATCTATACAGAGCAACTGATAAAGCCTTATATATTCTAATCATAGAACATTAATTAAATTAAAATTAAAAGGGAAAAATTGGATGAGGCACCATATAAATTACCTCTGTAGTCATTACAAGACAAGACGCTGTAGGATTAATAGTAACATCTCCAGTCATCAATCCAACATCTTGAAATTCTTCATACATTTCTCGGTATTTCTGGTTACTCAGAGCCTTAATTGGGCTGGTAAATATTACACGCTGTTTTTCCCTTAAGGCCAATGCGATGGCATATCTAAAAATGTGAAACCAATTAAGAATAAAGCATGCAAAACCTTTTCTTTAAAGTACAAAATTTTTAAAATTCTATTAATATATAAATTATGTCCCAACTTCCCCTAATTACTTATCTTAAACGGACTTGGCAGAACAGGAATATCTTTTTCTGTTTACTAGTGACAAGCAATTAAAGTAATAATTAATAATCAATAAAGTAATGAAATGTAGTGGTCTAGATAAACAAGAATATTTAACTATGGTCTATTGGAATTAATGTAATTTAACTTCTAATACCAATAGGTTATTAATGGTTACCCTATTTCTTGGAAGTAAAACATTTTTGATTCTATAAAAAAGTTGAGAGCCTCTGCCCATCAGTTTATACATATATAAACAATTAGCAAACACGGGAAAATGAAGTTTTGTTCTTCTGAGTTTCAAAAGTAAGTTCATCCATATGTACTCTTTCCCCACATGTAATAATTATCAAATCATTCCTTGCCGGGGAATTATGACTGGTTCTAATTTTGGAAAAGATTTTCCACAACTATTAACAAAATGAAATATAGTAGTTTTGTGAGTTTTTTTTTTTTTACCTGACAGAGAGAGATCATAAGTAGGCAAAGTGGCAGGTGGGGGTGGGGGGGTGGGGAGCAGGCTCCCCTCTGAGCAGAGAGCCCAATGTGGAGCTCGATCCCAGGACCCTGGGATCATGATCTGAGCCGAAGGCAGAGGCTTTAACCCACTGAGCCACCCAGGCGCCCCAGTAGTTTTGTTTTGTTTTTTAAGGTAAATTCTATTAAGTATTTAAATAAAGACCATGAAATGATAACTAAGGTTAGCATTGTGGTAGAGTCTCCTTGTTTAAAATATAATTCTGGCCCACAACAGGCTTATAACCTATTTGGGGAAATAAAAATAATACTCATCATAGCTGTATAAACATATTCCTCAAATAGTGAAATAAATAACTATGTGTCAAAACATGGTCAAATACATAATTTAAGAAACAGATATGAAACAGAAAAAGATATAAAGATGCTATAATTTATTATCTAAACTGCCCACATCTGAACAAAAAATTAGAAGATACAAAAACAGGGAAACTTAGGGAAAAAAGCAGTCATGAGAAACTAATTCTTAGTGCGTCCAGATGTTGGACTTAGTAGACAAAGACTTAAATGCAGCCATTAGAAACACGTGCAAAAAAATGGAAGGAACCCATGATCTAAGAATTAAAAGAAAAGTAGAGGGTAATTATTCAACAAACAGGCCATCACAACGGAGAAGCCAAAACTATGACATAAATAAATGAAAACACTACAGATGAAAAGTATAACGGAAAGGAAGAATTCACTAGATGGGCTCAAGAGCAGATTTGAGATGACAGAACAATGTCAGTAAATATGAAGAAAGATCAACAAAAATGATCAAATTGAAAGAAAGAAACAGAAGAAAAAAAATAGAGAACCTTGTGTTCCAGTGGGAGTTCCAAAGTGAGAAAAAAAAAAGTATTTGAAAAAAATACAATGAAAACTTCCTAAATTTGTTTTAAAAAATATTAATCTACAGATCCGACAAGCACAATGAACCAAAGCAAGATAAAGTAAAAAAGAAGTACACATGAAACACTGTCAAACTCTGAATAACAAAGACAAATAGAAAGTCTTCAAAGTAGCAAGAAAACATTAAACATTGGGAAATATTAAAAGACTGAAATCAAACTTTGGGAGATGAAAAATGCAATGTCTGATTTGAAATACACTGGAGAAAAATAAAACAGATGAGACATTACAGAAAAAAGATGAATATATACTTTAAGACCTATCAAGAAAAGGTGTCCAAAATGAAAAAGAATCAACTCCAAAAAACAAAATAGTAAGAAACAGAGTATAAGTGGGCTGTGAGACAACCTAAAGTGGCATGACAGAAGTTTAAGTGAAGTCCCCAAGGAATAGGAGGAAGGGAAATGTTTCAAATAAAAAATAGGTGAAAGTATCTCAAATGTGATGAAAACTGTAATAAACATGCAAATCTGAGAAGGCCATCAAACTCAAGCATAAGAAAGCTGAGAAGAACTATGTAAAGTCACATCATAACCAAACTGCTTCAAAACAGTGATGAAATTAAAAATAGCCAAACATCCTATCAAAGTAATATGCAAAGAAGCAGGAAAATACTAACCTATAATGAAAGGAAAAGTCAATCAGAACAGATGAAGAAGTAACACAGATGAAAAATCCAGCAACAAGGACATTTAAACAGTTTGTAACAGTAATCCATACGGTCAAGAAGCTAGAAGAGGAACTCCTGGGTGGCTCAGTCAATTAACTGTCTGCCTCCGGCTCAGGCATCATCTCAGTGTCCTGGGATCAAGCCCACATAAGGCTCTCTGATTGGGGGAGGGTGGGGAGAGTCTGCTTCTCTCTCTCTCCCCCATGCTTGTGTGCTCTCTCTCTCAAATAAATAAATAAAATCTTTAAAATAAAAGAAAAGAAGCTAGAAGAAAGTTAAGTAGTAAGCAGAGATGTGGAAAATAAAAAGTAGAAACAACACACAGAGATAAACTTCTAAAAAGGAAAAATATAGTATGAGATGAAAATGCAATGAATGGAATTAATGACCTAATAGGCAATGTAGAAGCAAAGATTAATGAAATGGAAGATACAGCATTAGAAAAGGCCCAAATGAAACACAAAATAGTATACACACAAAAAAACATACTATCAGTAAATCATGAGACAACTTTAAGTGGCCTAATGTAATCCCAATTAGAGTCCTCAAATAAGAGGAGCCATAGATAACAATGAAAAAACAAATCCAAAGCACAAGAAATATGAAAAAACTACATCAAGCTTCACCATAAACTGCTTAAAACCACTGATAAAGATAAAATCTTTTTTATTAAGATTTTATTTGTTTGACAGAGAGAGAGAGAGAGAGATCACAAGTAGGCAGAGCAGCAGGCAGAGAGAGAGGGGGAAGCAAGCTCCCTGCTGAGCAGAGAGCCCGATGCAGAGCTCAATCCCAGGACCCTGAGACCATGAACTGAGCCGAAGGCAGAAGCTTAACCCACTGAGCCACCCAGGCGCACCTAAAGATAAAATCTTAAAGCAGCCAAGTAAAAAAGATGCATTATCTGCAGAGGAACAGAGGATTTCCTGTCATAAACTATACAAATCAAAAGGTACTTTTTTATTTTTTAAGATTTATTTATTTATTTGACAGAGAGAGAGAGAGAGAGAGAGAAAGATCACAAACAGGCAGAGAGGCAGGCAGAGAGAGAAGGAAGCAGGTTCCCCGCCAAGCAGAGAGGCCAATGCAGGACTCGATCCCAGGACCCTGAGATCATGACCTGAGCCGAAGGCAGAGGCTTAACCCACTGAGCCACCCAGGCGCCCTCAGAAGGTACTCTTAAAAGAATCAGAATTCTATATTAAGTGCAACTATCTTTCAAAAATGAAGACAAGGTAAAAGGTATTTAAGACATGCAAAAGTTGAAAGAATTTTTCATCAGGATATTTGTACTACCATAAACTGTAAAGGAGTTTCTTCAGGAAGAAGAAAAATAATGTCACACAACAATCTGAATCAAACAACATGTCAAAACTTATCAAATTATTTTGAAATCATACCTAAAGCATTTCCCAAATATACCAAACCACACATAACAAAATCTGTGGGGCAGCTACACCAATATTAAACAAAAATATTATATACCACTAAATGCCTGTATTAGTAAAAGAAAGGTCTCAAATCAATGACTTCACCTTTCCTCCCCAAAAAACTAGAAAAAGGAGATCAAATGAATCCTTCAAATCCAAATCTAAATCTAAATCATAAAATAGAAACTAAAAAAACAAGAGAAAAATCAGTGAAGGGACGCCTGGGTGGCTCAGTTGGTTAAGCAGCTGCCTTCGCTCAGGTCATGATCTCAGTGTCCTGGGATCGAGTCCCACATCGGGCTCCTTGCTCAGCAGGGAGCCTGCCTCTCCCTCTGCCTCTGCCTGCCTCTCTGCCTGCCTGTGCTCACTCTCTGTCTGACAAATAAATAAATAAAATCTTTAAAAAAAAAAAAAAGAAAAAGAAAAATCAGTGAAACCAGAAATTTGTTCTTTGAGAATATCAGTATGACTGATAGACTGCTAGCAAACTAATCAGTAAAAAAATAGAGAACATCACACTAATACCAAATCCAGATAAAGACACTACAATAAAACTGTAGACCAATATCCTTCATGAACATACACGCAAGAATTCTTAACACCGTTTTTAGAAAACCTAATAATATATCTACCAAGAGGAACTTTTCTGGGGTTCCTACACCCCACAGAAACATGGGGGGGCTCCCCCACTCACACACCAAGCAATTCCTACTAGCAGGGTGTCTTGGGAATTCAATTAAATGCTGACACTCCCAAGAGATAGCATCAGATTATACAGATTAAGGGCTCAATTCCTCAAAGACTGCCCTACAGCTCCCAATTGCCAGTAGCAAGCCCCAGGCCAGTTACCTGTGCTTCTGACCAAAAGGCTTCAGACTGAAGGGTCCAACAACTTCCTCCTTGGTATAGATCAATTTGCTAGAGTGGCACACAGAACTCAGGAAACACTTACTTAATATTTATCAATATATTAAAGAATATAAATCAATAACCAGATGAAGAAATATGTGAGGAAAGGACAAAGAGCTCCCATGCCCTTCCTACCCAGGAGCACAGTCTTCCAGAACATCTATTTCAGGAACATCTGCACATGTTCCCCAACCTGGAAGTTCATCGACCTGAGTCCTTTTGGGTTTTTATAGAAGTTTCACTCCATAGTCATGACTAAGTCATTGGCCATTGGCTGATTCAACCCTCAGGCCACTTCCATCTATCCTCCCTGGAGGTCATGCAAGAGGGTGGATGGAACTAAAAGTTCCAAACCTAATCAAACAGGTGGTTCTCCTGGCTACAACCCCCATCCAAAAGTGACATCTTAAACCTTGCTCTATCACATGAAATTCCAAGGGTTTTAGGAACGTTGACTCAGGAACCGTGGATGAAGACCAAATAAAGACATGAAATGTGTATATGGTCATTCCAATGACCAAATATGTATTTCTTATAAATCACAATATTGCTCTTTATTCATAGAGTTATATATATCCCAACCCTACAGGGTTTATTGCAGGGTTTATCTCAGAGTTGTATATTATCTGAAAATTAATGTCTTCATCATAGTAACAGAAAAAAAAAAGCATTTGACAAAATACAAAAGCTAAATATTCTGTGTGCATGCGCGCGCACACACACATGAATAGAAGGGAACATCCTCAAGTTGATAAAAGGCATCTATGAAACACCTACAGATAATAGCATGCTGATGGCAGACTTAGTATTAGGAACAAGGCAAAGATATCCTCTCTCCTCTCTCATTACTTCTATTCAACACTGTACTCAATGTCCCAATCAATGCAATAAGGAAAGACATTAAAAGTATTGAAAATAGGAACGCCTGGGTGGCTCAGTGGGTTAAGCCGCTGCCTTTGGCTCGGGTCATGATCCCAGCGTCCTGGGATCGAGTCCCACATCCGGCTCTCTGCTTGGCAGGGAGCCTGCTTCTCCCCTCCCCTCTCTGCCTGCCTCTCTGCCTACTTGTGTGATCTCTGTCTATCAAATAAATAAAATCTTAAAAAAAAAACAACAAAAAAAGTATTGAAAATAAAAAGGAAAAGTGTTTTTATTTACAGAAATCAAACAGAAAAACTTAAACTTTTAAAGGGTGAAATGAGAAACAAGGTTATTTTAAAATTTCATTTAAAAAGCACAAGGGGAAAAAAAAAAAAAAAGCACAAGGAGAACAAAAATGGAACAGAGGAGCACAAGATAGCCAGAAAACAATTAATAAAATGGCAGTAGGTACATACCTACTACTAAATTACTAAAGTAATTACCTAAAGTAATTACTTTAAATGTAAACGGACTAAATTCTCCCATGAAAAGACAGATGGCTGAATGGATTAAAAACTATACTCAGCTATTTGCTACCTAAAAAGACTCACTTCAGAGTGTAAGGACATACACATACTAAAAGTGAAGGAATGGAAAAGGATATTTCATGCAAACAGAAACCAAAAGAAAAAGCAGGGGAAATTATACTTCTATCAGACAAAACAGACTTTAAAACAAAGACTATAATAAGAGATAGAGAACAACATTACATAATAAAAGGGTCAATCCAATAAGAGGATATAAGATTAAAGCTAACACAGGAATACCTACATATATAAACAACTATAAATAGACCTAAAATTTCCTTTATTTTTTAAAAAGATTTTATTTATTTATTTGAGAGAGAGAAAGAGAGAAAGAGCATAAGCAGGGGAAGGGTAGGCAGAGGGAGAGGAAGAAGCAGGCTCCCCGACAAGCAGGGAGCTCGATGCGGGCCTCGATCCCAAAGGCAGATGATTAAACGACTGAGCCACGGAGGTGCCCCTAAAATTTCCTTTAAACAGAAAAGCTACTCACTCAGCGCATACAGTCTTTCCTGCTGATGTATGTGCAGATACTAAAACAGACTGATTATTATCAACACACTGAATGGCTTCTCTTTGAAAAGCATCAAGAATGAACGGGTATTCCTATAAAAAGAAAATAATAATATCTGCATGAAAATTATCTAACCATTATCAGAACACACTGAAAATCAAGAAATGCTACCCCTAAGCAGCATTCTGGGAGCATTTCTTTATGATTCTATTAGGAAATACACCACTCAATACAGAAAATTAGGAAGAGTAAAAAAACACCTTTAACTAAACAAAAGTTAATTCTGTGGTCTAATTTTTAACTTTGCTAATATACACATGATGTTAGTTACTATATAGTAACATTACCATTTATCAACAACATGTTTTGTGGTAGGCACTGTGCAATGCATTTTCCATATATTATTATTAAAAATCTTCACAATAACCCCTAAAACAGATATTCTTTCCTGTCAAAGATGGGAACTCTGAAGTTCTTAAGTCCCTCACTTAAGTTCACTCAGCAGAGACAGAATTATACAGATCTACTAGACTTTCAAGAGTTCATGCTTACTCCATCATTCTGCCTACTTCATTTAAAGAAAATATGACTTAGAAAATTTCCATTAATCACTTAAATTCTATGAGAACTTCCAAATCCATTTAATATAAGCATTAGAGTTTAAATTTCATTAGAATTTTGTTAAACTCCCAAAACTATATGCATAACTTATTGTACACGTTTTTCTAGAGAAAGGTTGATAATTTCCCTTTGATTCTTTAAAAAGACAGAGAACCATTACTTTCATTCTTAAAAATCTCTTCACATGATTTTTTTTTCTTTTTATCATGGTTGTTTACTGATTTGGTTCTTACTATATTTGACTTCTGAAGGCTTCTTGGTTTATATACACTGGGAAGTATAAAATTCTCATTTGAAAGCGCTT
>ML107088.1:7185-18184 GCA_003697995.1 Taxidea taxus jeffersonii | reverse complement strand
GGGACCGAGCAGAGTCCTGCATTTCCGTCCTTTGAAGACCGGGGTTCACTATAAGACAGTGTTAGAGAGCTCTGTCCTGCAGAAGCAGGTCACCTCTGCTGGGGCCAGCAGTTTCCAGAAGCCCCGGGGGAGCGCACGGGTGTTCCCTGAGGACTCTCCCATGTTCAGATGCTTAGGCTTTGCCTCCTGAGGTGCTGGGGCCCCAGCCCTGTGGCAGGGCCCTGGGATCTGCATTCTAGAAGACACTTCAGGTGACGGGTGGCCCCTCTGGCTGGGGCGAGGTGACAGCCAGACCCTTCCGTTGGACTTCTTTCTTATACATATTCGGCCTTTGTGGAAGGAGAGTTGGCTGCCCCCAAGGCTCCATGGCTAAGCAGGTTTGGAAACCACCATGCAGGGCTGAGGGCTCTCCCAGCTCTGGGATTTCGTCCTCAGGCCAGCCTTTCCTCTCGAAATTCCTGCGACCACGCGCATACCCGGCCGTGTTTGAGAGGAATGCTCCGTGCCCTCCGGCCTTGCGCTCACACCTGAGGTGGGGTCTCCGGGCCCCTCCATCTGCTCGGCGAACTGGAGAGGCCCTCCCGGGCTGGTCAGGTGCTGACCAGATCCCGGTGCTTGGCGGGCGACCCTGGGGGGAGAGAGTGTGCCTTGTCACTCCCATTTCTGTTCTAGAGGGAATCATGTCTCTGCAGATTCTAGGGCCGGCCGGTGGGGAAGGTCTGCTGCTGAGCAGGTAAAGAGTGACTTTCCCAAAGTCTCATCTTTCTGCAAAGTCAAAATGGCGAAACGGGGCATGTGGCGTGAAGACAAAACCTCTCTGGGCGGGGGGCGGCTGGCCCAGTGCAGGCCCCCACCATTGCGTGCTGGACTGGGGGCTCAGGCATGTTGCCCTGCTGTGTCTTAGCCTCAGCTTCCCCATCTGTGCAGTGAGACCATGAACGTGGTGCTTCCCGTGGCTGTGGCCCACGGCGGCCCTCAGGGTGGGCGCTCGAAGGTTAGTGGCTTGCTTGTGACTTGAGTTCCACGTCAGGGCAGGTGGGATGAAGGACGAGCAGGGCCCAGAGCAGCCGCGTCTCTGTGGACATGGGGTGGAAGGGCCGCTAAGAGAAGGGCGGGGAGCCTGTGACGGTGGGTCTGTGGGCCCTGCTGGGAATGGTAGCCCTTGGCATGTGCCAGGACAGCGGGAGCCCTCTGCTGCTGCCAAGTTTTGCAGGTTCTGGAGATGCACCCTTTGGGCCCACTTCTGACCTGATTGCCCGGAGACCAGGGCGAATGGCCGGGCAGTGAATGGTGGGGACTAGCAGCCAGGTGGGGGGCGGCTGCGGGGCTCTCCCGGGCAGTTGGGGTCGGAGGCACAGGGGTCGCGCAGACTGGGATCGAGCTGTCGCTGGTTCAGATCCGTCGCTGGCGGTAGGATCCAGGAAAGCAGGTGATGCTGCTGAGCTCTGGGCCTCTCATCTGTCTGTCGTGGGGAGCGGCCATGCCGGGTGTGGGTGCCTGCTCGTGACGGGGACCCAGGGTCACTGCGGACACTGCGCATCTTCCTGTTGGTTGAAGTTCTGCACCCGGAGGCGGGAAGGTTTGCTGGGACTGGGCTGTGGCTTTGCAGGTTTGAATTCGCTTACTGTGCGGTAGTTTTCTGCGCTGGGCAAAAAGCAGAATCCTTTCTCCTGCCTCCTGTGTGCTCCCAGATGCCGGTCATCGTAAAGAAGCCAGAATGAGCTTTTTCTTTAAAAAAAATTAGGATCCTGGGGCGCCTGGGTGGCTCGATGGGTTAAAGCCTCTGCCTTCAGCTCAGGTCATGATCTCAGGGTCCTAGGATCGAGCCCCGCGTCGGGCTCTCTGCCGGGCAGGGAGTCTGCTTCCTCCTCTCTCTCTCTGCCTGCCTCTCTGCCTACTCATAATCTCTCTCTCTCTCAAATAAATAAATAAAAATAAAGAATAAATAAAAAAAATTAGGATCCTAAAGCAAATACTGCTTTACCTCGATACGCTGGCCGAGCCAGAAGGAGCCGCTTTCCGAGGAGCACCAGATACTAGAACTGTATTGCTGTGGGGAAGCCCCAGGAGAGCTCAGGGCCCACGTCCCGTGGGGGGAACCTGGCTGGGCTGCCCAGCCTGTCTGAGACCCGGGGTCCTCGTCTGCAGCGTGGGCCGGCGGCCGTGTTGAGCCGGTGGCGCGTGCGTGTGAGGCCGTGCGGGCCTCCCGGTGCGGCTGGGGCCGGGCCGGCGTTGGATCGAAGCGGCAGGTTGGGAATGTGCTCGAAACGGCTGGCCTGAGCGGCTGCCAGGAATACAAGGCTTTGTGGCCGGCGAGGCGTTCGTGTTCTGCAGGCAGTGTTTTCCCAGACGCCGGCTTTCCTGGCGGCTAGATTTGCTCACGTTGGAAAATGTGACCTGACTTTCGCTGGGAAGACCAGTGGCCCAGTGGCCCCCGGAGCGTTCTGTCTGGACTTTGCTCTTCACAGAGCGGCCACTGAGCTGGGCGCGGTGGCCTTCCGTGCCCAGCCGGCCTGGCTCTCGCGGCGAGGGAGGAAGAGTCTTCGTCTCTTTTGAAATAGAAGTGACTTAGCTCTTTTACTTTCTGCCAGATTTCAAATAACGGCCCTCCCCATGTTAAGCACTTGGCTTCTCCCCATTCTTCACCACGGGGAGGGGGCGGCACCGTTGAAAACGGTTTCTCCAGCAGCTGCATTCTTTCCCCGGAAGGATGTCTTCCCGTCCTCAAAAGCCACTTTGTCCCACAGCTCTGCAAGGGCCCGGTGAGCTGGAAGGTTGGGGTGTCTTTGGTGGGGGCGTCCACCCCCACGGGCACACACACCGAGTCCCGCTGACCGCTGTGTCCAGACAGGGCTTTGCTGAACTCTAGGGAGCCTGTTGGGGCACTGGGGATTTTCCTGGGGTGCACAGGGCCCCACAGAGACCCCTTTGTCCCAAGTAAAGTGCCATCCAGGGCAAGAGCCTGGCATAAGGGCTTGGAGCTCCGGGGAACCCTTCCTCCCAGGGGCAGACCCTGGGCCTGGCTGTGCAGGTTGGCAGCTCCTGGTCTCCCAGCCCCGGTGTGAGCCTCTGACGGGTCTGTCCTGCTGGACAGGGGACAGGACCATCCGGTCCCTTCTGAAGCCTCCCCAGGAGGAAGGTGCGGGCAAAGGTCCCGCAGGCCTTGGGCCTCAACCACTTCCTTTCTAGCTGATAACCAGCGGCCCAAACCTCTCCAAGCCCAACGACTTCATCTGGAAAATGGGCAGAGGAGGCCAACACTGTGGATGGATTCTGGGTAAAATGCCCATCCTCCCAGCCCCCGCCGCGGGCCCCAGAGAAGCACACTTCCCCAGACCCTTGGCGGTCAGAGCTGAGGCCATTCTGAGGCCCTCTGGCCCTTTGTCCACGTTCACCTGCAGGGACATCACTGAGTGTCTAGGTGGCGGCCTGGACACTCAAGCTGTCCCTCCTCTCCACTTCTCCAGACTCACCTTGCAAGTTCAGTGCTAGGACGCCTGCCTTCGAGACCAGGGCCTCCAGGTGGGCAGGCCGGGGGCTGGCCTGGAAGGGCTGGCCAAGGGCATGCACCCCTGAGCTGAGGTTAGCACTCCTGGGAGCTGCCCTGGCCTATGCCTGCACATGGCCATGCCAGTCCCCCAGGGCTTGTGCTGGGAGCCATTGTGCTCGCGCCCCGCCCCAGGCAGGGGCCCCTGGCCAGGCCATCCCTCATGCTGGGCTGCTGTGACCTGGAGGGGCTCAGGCTGGCTGGCGGCCACTGCCTTGCTCCTTCCCCTGTGGATCCCTGCCTGCGGGTTCTGAGGCGGACAGTGCGTTTTGCGGGGTTGCTCTGGGCTGCCGTTTACCACAGTATCACTGAGAGCTGTGTGTCTCGTGTCCTGCAGGCTCCCCTGGGGTGTGCCTGTGTCCCAGGGTCCCGGGTGGTGTGGGGGCCGCGTGGGCTGAGGGCGCACCATGAGGGGAGGCCGGAGCTGTTCTTCAGAAGAGGAGGGGTCCTGCGGGCCTCCCCATGCAGGAGAAAGGCTTGTTTTCCTCCAGGGCTTAGGAACGAGCTTTGTGCTTTTGGAAACACAGACAAGAGTGCCAGAGAAAGCGAGTATGTCTGGCAGGAGTCGAGAAGTGGTTGTTTTCCTCCCGTGGTAGAGCTGTGGGGAGGCCAGCCAGGGCAGCGCTGGCCAGCAGGGCCCGTGACGGTGCCCGCCAAGTGCTCTGCCCTGCCATCACCCCCCGCCACTCCCGGGACGCTGGCACCAGAGAGGGAGAAGGACCCGCAGAAGGTCACCTGGAAAACCCTGGGGGAGCCGGGTAGGTCCCCAGACCTGTTGCTGCCGAGAGCCTGACGGTCTGCTCCAGAGTGACGGTGACAGGCACCACACTCCCCGCAGCCCGTGCTGCTTCTGTCCACTTCCCCCCTGACACCGGGACCTCAGAAACTGGGTCACAGCCTTCCCCAGCTGGAGCCAATCCCGGGTGGTCCCAGTGATGCCGGGGGCTGCTTGTTCCCTGGGCCCCACACGGGCCCCCAGGACATCAGAGTGCCCTGACCTGTGGGGTCGGTGAAGCCCCAGAACCTTCCAGAAGGAGCCAGCACAGGCTGTTTGCAGGCTCACTGGCAGCCAGAGCTGGACTTCCGTGCCCGGCCTGCTGAGCGCCATCCCCGGCCGGGCCCGGAAACACCGGCTGAACGGGGGCCCCCGGCACCTCTCCCCACCCTTTGCTCCTCTGCGGGGCCTGGAGCCGGCATGTGTTCCAGATGGAGGGGTCTGGAGGGTGGGGCTTGGCCAGGGCGGGGGAGGGACTCTGTGGCGGGGGGTGGGGGGTGGGAACAGAGTCGGGAACAGAGTTGGGAGCAGAGTCGGGAACAGAGGGAGGCCCACCCCAGGGGGCGGGGAGCCAGGGAGTTCTGGGCCCGGCGTCAAACCCACTTCTAAGCTCTCGGGTGCCTCGAGGAGCAACAAGACCGAACAGACTGAACTGGAGCCCCGGGTGCCGGCGGGAGAAGACGGCATCACACCCGAGTGGCGGTCCTCCCGTCTGTGCACCCGCCTTTCGATTGGAAGGACAAGGGGTTTACCTCATCCCTGATTCCGTTTTCCAGAGGCCTGGCTTTTCCACTGACATGTCTTTCCTGGAATGCAGCTTGCCTGGGGCCGGAGCGGGCCTCTGCTGGGCTGGGCTTTCTGGGGCATCTGTGAGGCGGCCGGGGACCCCTCTGGGGAGCAGAGAGCCCCTCTCCGTCCACACGCACGGTTGCAGGCATCAGCGTCTCGGAGGCGAGAGAGCCGCGGGCTTGGTGTCGGGGGCCTGGGTCCACGTCCCCGCTTTCACCGCGCAGGCTGTGGCCTCTGAGCTCCCAGGCCGCTCCAGGGACCATCCCGTCACCCGCCACGGGGACGCACGCAGGGGACCCAGGGCCAGCGGAGCACGGGGGCCGTGACTGGGGAGCTGCGGGACTCTCCCCCCGGGGCACTGTGGCACTGGGGACCGTCTGCCAGAGGATCTGGTTCCCCGGGATGGGAGGCAGCACTTCTGTCTCCATCAGCATCCCCACGGAGGGGTCACCTTGACCCAGAGCTCTCCGTGGAGAGGAACTGGGGGTGCGTTCTAGAGGGTGCTTCTCCCGTCCTCAGAAGGTGGCGCATTTGTGGGGCTGGGGCGCCAAACCTGAGCTCGCGTTCAGACGCCGGGTGGATGCGACATGGGGAATCGGACGTGGCTCGAGGCTCTGGGGCCCTTCCCGTAGAGCCACTGTGCCCCCCCATCCCCACGGTTGATGGGGTTCAGAGGCCCGTGTGCCCTGCCCCCCACCCTCCTCCCAGCCCCGGGGTGTTTCTCCAGTTGGTGTTGCTGGTTAGACCCATGCTGGGAACAGGAGGAGCCTCCACAGCGGGACCGGCAAGGACCGGGTCTAGAGCACCTCCCAGGGCACTCCCTTGCCCTACCGCAAGACGGGTGCTGCAGTCTGGGCCCGCACCACGCACGGTCCTCCTGCTGTCTGTGCACAGAGCACGAGCTGCCCAACAGCGCAGGCCATTCTGAGCACGGGGCCCACATCCCTGCCCTCCCCTGGCTGGCGTGGGCCCACATGCAGGCCCCCTGAGTCCCAGGGCCTCCCACGTTTTCAGAGCAACCAAGGAGGGAGCCCTGTCTGCATGGCACTCTGTCCCTGCTCTAGCCCCGTGTACCCTGACTTTGGATGGGGACGTGGAAGCTCCCAGGGCTAAGTCATGGGCCCGAGCCATGGCCCTGGGAGAGAGGGCAGGCATCTCAAACCCAGGTTCTCTGACCTAAGATGGCATGTCCTAGGTGGGGCCCACAGTGGGCAGAGTGTCCCTGAAGAGCCTGGTCCGTCCGGCTCCATCCCTAGACCCACAGGACCCTGCCCCTGCTCAGTGGCCATCCAAGCTCTCCCCAGGGATACCTCCCTGCCTTGTGCGGCCATGTGAGGCCCAGCCCCGTGCCCACCAGGGCAGTTCCCTGGCGGACCCCAAGGGAGGCAGTGGGATAGGAGTGAGCAAGGTCAGAGCCTTGCTACCCGGTCTTCGGCTCCGCCCCCTTCCCAGGGGCCTTCCCTAATTCCCAGGAAGGGCAGGGATGTGGCAGTCCCCAAGAGTCTCCACAGTCTGGTATCTCAGAAGGAGAGAAAAGGATTGTCTCCCAGTTTTGGAGGCCAGAAGCATGACCTGAAGGGGTCAGCAGGGCTGTGCTCCTTCCCGAGGACCTTGGGTGGGGGTCTTTCCTGCCTCCCCCAGCTCCTGGTGGCCCCAGGGTTCCTTGGCTACAGGCTCTGCTCCCAGCTGCATGCAGCTCTCCTCTTCTCGCCTGTCTTTCCCTTGTCTTTCTCCTGAGGACACTTATGGGTTCTCATTTGAGAACCTGAGCTTCCTTACATCTACAAAGAGCTCGTTTCCAGAGAAGGTCCCATTCCCAGAGGCTGGGGAGTAGGACTGAGGAGGGGTGTCATTATTTAACCTGTTCCCAGACCAGCCCGGAAGGGGGTTCACCCGTTAATTCCTGCAGGGCCTGTGTGCTTAATGAAGCGCTCATCGCTGGGCATGAACGTTGGGCTGGTTCCCAGTTGAGGCTTTCCCTGCCTGCTGTTGAGTCTAGCCGAGGAGGCAGGATGGTGAGCTCCTCCCGGCTGGAGGGGATGGTCCCGGGCAACCCCATACCTGCCTCCTGGCTTGGATGGGCAACTGCTGGCCGATGAGGATGGCATGCAGGGCTTTTGAGGTATATTTTGTCTCCAACTCAGGCCCAGGAAGGGCTGGGCAGTGGGCAAGCCCGGGCTGGGACTTGTGCCTGGTGCAGGCAGCCAGCAGCCCGTGGGCAGGGGGCCAGTGACCAGCTGGATGTCGGGCGGGATGGCTGTCTCGCGGAGGCTGCCCAGAGCAGGGGGACAGTGGGTCTCATGTTGATGCCTACACCCAGGGGCTTTCGTCTGTGCCTCTGTGGTCAGGGTGTTTGGGGTAGGGCCTGAGCTCTGAGGATGTGCCCCTGGAGCCAGCCCGGGTCGCCCTGGTCCTGTTGAGCCAAGCAGCTGGGGCCACCGTCTGTCTCTACCCAGGATGGGGGGTGAGGGGTGGGGGGGTAGCAGCTAGGAGGGGTCAGAGAGACCCCACAGAGTTAGGCAGGCCCTGCTTCTGCCTACGTGGTGCGGGACCTGGTAGCCCCTGCTGCCTGGCCTGGGAGGACTTTGGGATTGCTCCGTGGAAACTCTGAGCAGCGGGACCCCATCCCAGCCCAGGGATGCAGCCCTGATGCAAGGCTGGGAGCCCGGCCTTGTGGAATGACCTGCTGATATGCGGGTCCCTGGGGAGTATTGGTGCCTGTGCTCCAAGGAGGGCATGTCATCTCGAGCTCACCTGCAGGGCTGCGGCAGGGACGGGCTAGGGCCCATCCATGGATGGACGCAGGGTCGGTGGCTTTCCTGGAGGGGCTGGACCCTGTGGCCCATGCTTCTGGATGCAGAGCCCTGGGAGCCAGCCGGCAGCGGTGCCCGAGCTTGGGAGCTGCCCCAGCGGGTGACTGGAGGACAGGAGGCCCCACTGTGTGTGTTGGGGGGGCTTTTTCTCTACTGCTGCCCGTAGTCATGGGGCCTGGGGAGGCTTCAGCCTTGCCCTGGCCTCCCCCTACATTCGCACTGCTTGGGGCTAGCCTGGGACTCCATCTCCTCCTACTGGGGGATGGGGCTGCCAGGCTTGTGAGTGCCGGGGGAGCACTGGATGTCCCTCCTCATCCAGTGAGCTGTCCCGAAGGCCACCAACTGTCAGACTCTCAGGACCACGCTGGGGGAGGGGAGGGGTGTGTGCCATGGCAGTTGTGATGACACGGGTTAATACTGTTATTACCAACCCTGTGTTGCAAATGCGAGAGTCGGAGGGGGGCGTGGACATCCCCGAGACCAGCCGGTGGGGGGGGGGGCAGGGCTGGCATCCAGCTCTCACCTGCAGAGTGCGGTGGGACCCCTGAGGGCCATGCTGTGTGGGCCTGTCTGGGCGGCAGAGGGGCTCCCCAGGCCAGCTATGGGCCTTCAGCATCCCTGGGCCTCCAGAGGTGGCCATCACCTTGGGACAAAGAGACTCTGGTACTGGGGCGTCTGTGTGGACATTTGCTGGGCGCTCCTTTCCTAAGCGCGTGTCCCTGTGTTGGGGGCCTGGGGGGACCTCTGATGGTTGTCAGTCTGTCCGAGGGCTTCCTCCGGACACGTGGAAGGGCGAGCGCAGACTCACTTTCCCAGATCTGTACGGAAGCTCCCAGCACCGGGAAGGACGGCCCCGTGAGGTCTGCATGGTGTGGCCTCGGCGTCCAGGGGCCCGGGCACCGTGCCGCGCTGGGAGGCTTATTCGGGCAGTGGCTGTGCCTCCTAATGTCCTCCTTCTGCTCTGTTTGGAAAAGCAGATACTGGTAACACCCCTCCCAGCGCTAAGGAGGTACCTCCAGCCCTAAGGGCAGACAGTCTCCTGATAATTGCCCAACGATTCTGCATCGCAGCCCGGGACTGGCGTGTTTTGTTGGCTCCTCAGTGTTCATGGGCTACCTGGAGCCCAGAGAGGCAAAGCCACCTGCCCAAGGTTGCATAGCAGGGAAGTGCGGGGCCAGACTTTGGGCCCAGGTCTGGACGCCCTGGATCAGAAGGACCTTCCAGTTCTCAGGTGGAGGTGAGGGGCACTGGGCCTCTGAGGTCAGACTTCCGTCCTCCTGTTAGATGGCTTGCCCTCCAGCCGACAGACCGCTGCGCGCTAACTCGCCTCTTGTTGGTGACCCTCCAACCAGCCCCTGGGCCCCAAGGCCTGTGAGTGCCCTTCAGAGTGACCCTTGTCCTTCCTGCCCCAGCCACCCCAGGCCCTGGTGCTGTTCACTTCCAATCTGGAGCCGCTGCTCTTTGGTCCACGCTGGACCTTCCAGGCCTCTCCAGGTGGCCTCTGTCCAGCTGTGGTCAGTCCAACAGTCTGCGCCCGTAAGCACGCCCTGGAGGAGGGTCTGGCGGTGACCAGCTGGGACCCGGGCCTCAAGGACACTGGGAGAACTCTTGGCCCTCCGGGGACCTACAATTCCTGGAGGATAGGTTTTCCTCTGGCCACACGCGGCCCTCTCCAGAGCTGGGCCTTACTGGCCTGCAGCTGATGCTTCTGGGGGGCTGCGGTGGAAGCTGCTTCTCAGGAGTCGGGGAGCACAGATTATCCCCGTGAGTCACGCCAGCCCGGCCTGTCTCTGCCAGGCCTAGTCGTGGGTGTTTGCAGCCGGGGTAGCCCAGCTTTGGGGTGTAGCCCAGGACTCTGGCTGGAGTCACAGCACGTGGCCCTTGGTCACGATGCCTGATCCCTCACACGGCGGCCTGCAGTGAGGGTGGGTCACGGAGCAGGTAGGGGGCTGCGGGCAGAGGTGCACGGAGCAGCCCAGCCTCCAAACTGCCCCCCAATACCCCCCGCCCCCCCCCATCCTCCACGGCCGCGTTAAATGGCTCCAGCCAAGCCCGACTGTCACAGATGATGCCCGGTTACTCTCTTGATTGACTGATAAGGCTCAGAAAGGTCTTCCAGGCTGGGACCATGCCCTGGAGCCAAGGAAATGAAGTCCGGTGGGATAACAGTGGGTTTCTGCACCTGGGTTCCAAACAACCCGTTGTGCCAGTGTAGACCGGGGGATGTGGGGGGCAGCGTTTCCTACGGAGAAGGTGGAGGGGTCGGCGTGTGCTGAGCCCGTCAGCGACCGCAGTGTGATGCGGGGCTACGCTAACATGTGTGGGGCCGAGGGCAAGGTGATCCCGGGTGTGCACCATGTCCCACGGAGGCTGAGCTAAAGACCTGGGTCTGAGCCTGGGACGGGCAAGGCGGGGTGGAGAGGGAGCTGGTGCCCGGGGATGGAGAGTCTCCTCCAGGGGGATGGGGATGGCATGGTGGCCGACGGAGGACCCCGGAGAGGCCAGGTACGGATGTGAACCTGTGGCACTACCTCCTCCAGCAGGGCCCACCTCTGAGGCCAGCCGCCCCAGCAGGCCTCCCTTGAGCCCTGACGGCTGGTCACTCGGCCACTGGGGCCACCTCCTGGGGAAGCGTTAAAGCTTCAGACTTGTGGTCAGAAACATGATTTCTCATCTTTGTGTCTATGAGTACCACAATTGGGCTGCTGGAGATGCTGGCCACGTGAGCCAGGGAGGGGCCCCTCCGTCCTTCCCACAGGATACACTGGGGGCCGTTGTCCAAGGTCCAGGCTGGTGGCCAACAGGTCTTGGTGGTGGTGGAGGTAGCGATGCTGGTGGAGGTAGAGATGCTGGTGGAGGTAGAGATGCTCGTGGAGGTAGCGATGCTGGTGGAGGTAGAGGTGCTGGTGGAGGTGGAGTTGCTGGTGGAGGTATCGATGCTGGTGGAGGTGGAGGTGCTGGTGTTGTTGGAGATGCTGGTGTTGGTAGAGATGCTGGTGGAGGTAGAGATGCTGGTGGAGGTAGAGATGCTGGTGTTGGTAGCGATGCTGGTGTTGGTAGAGATGCTGGTGGAGG
>ML107086.1:12122-23912 GCA_003697995.1 Taxidea taxus jeffersonii | reverse complement strand
GTACGTCACAGTTGCCCCTCATGCCACCCAGACTACTGGGTTTTCTAATATGATCCTAAATTATTGCCCCAAATAAATACGTGTTGCCAAATGTCAGGCCCTTTAATGTGACGAAGGAAACCTTGTTCCTATATACTTCCTCCTAAATGCATTTTGCTAGAGGGCATTTAAAAAAACACATTAAATTTTATGATGACTTTAACAAACAAGTCAGTGATCATGATTTCAATATGAGCAGCAAGCAGTTAAGGAGAAAGGTCGGCGAAACCGTGGCATATAGAGTTTCTGCCTGGGGACGGCTGACTCTCTCTCTGCAGCAAATGCGAGTCAGCTGACTCTCTAATGCTATAGTTAAAACATAGATTCTAAATAGTCAGGCTAATGACTCCAAAATTAAAATAGTCCTGGCCCCTAGATGCAGCTAGTAATTAACTTTTAATTTTATACAGAAGCATGTCATGCTTTTGACCCTTGACTTTATTTAGTTCTCTCCTGGCATTTCAAAAGCATGATCTGCTAAATAAGGTTGTTAAAATCAGTATTACAGAGAGAAGCAATTGCACAAATGTGCATATGGAAATTATAGCCAGAGGGTTGCTTCGGAGAGAAGCTGCCTCCATGAACTTAAATTTGTGCTAATTGCTATTGCTATATTATTCAAAATTATAAATTAGACTATTAGCAAATGGAATTATGTAAGACCTATGGGAGCAAAACAATTATTGTTGCAGAGCCATGGAATGTTACAGCCGAAAGAAGATTTATGGAGTATCTACTAACCCTGTTCTCTTACTTTACCATCAGGGAAACTGAGGCCAAGGGAGGGAGCCTGGATCCCCCAAGGTCAGGCTATAAGAAGGAGTGTGGTCTAATACACTGGGGGGTGGGGACCTGAAGGTGGGCATTTTTATTGCTGTTATTTTCCAGTTTTCTAAAAAGCACTCTAGCGTTTAACTTTAATGTCTGTGTGCTTGAATGGTGGAGAGGGAGTCAGAGATTGAAGGCAAGTGTTAAGAGTCTATATATAGGCTAGACTGGGACAGGAGTGCCCCCAGCAGCTCAGCATTTCTCTCTTGTTAAATCAATTTTTATTTTACACGTGTATCAGTCAGCTCAGGGTGCTGTAACAAAATTCCACAGGCTGGAATGCTTAAACAACAGAAATGTATTTTTGCACATTTCCGGAGGATGGAAGTCCAAGACCAAGGTGCAATCAGGGTTGGTTTCTGGTGTGATCTCACTCCTTGGCTTGTAGAAGGTAACCTTCTCACTGTGTCCTCACGTGGCCTTCCTTTGGGAGTGCGCACAGAGAGGGAGAGGGAGGGAGGGATCTCGCCTCCCTTCTTACAAGGACACCAGTCCTATCAGAGAAGGGCCCCACCTTTATGACTTCACCTAACCTTGATTACCTCTCTAAATTCCTTGTTTCCAAACACAGTGACATTGAGGATTAGCGCCTTCAACATATGAATTTGGGGGGACATAGTTCAATCCATAACAATACGTTCAGCACTGTTTTGAAGAGGAATGAGTGAAGAGGCTGGACATCAGGACCTTTGTGGTTGTGATCAATGTTTCCTATTGTCCCAAGCTCTGGCCCCCACTTGCATAGTTCACTACAGTGGGACACCCAAAATTTCAATTCCTGCCTTGATATCTTTGATTTTCACTGGGCCCCAAAGGTCTCACTTCCCCTGCTCTCATCAGATATGCATCCCACCCAATGAGAAAGGACACCACCGTGCTGATTGTTCTATCCATCAGACCAGCTGCACTCCATCTGGTTCTCAATCTACTGGTTTCATTTCCCTGTTAGCCTGTGAAATTACTCAAATAAGCCAATCATAACCTCCTGCAGGAACCAAGGGACACTTCAACCCCTTGTTACCACAAATCTTGTCTCCCACAACCCCGATGCTTCATTCTACTTCTCAGTACAACCCTGTGTGGCCCTCCCTGGTATGTGATGTCCTCCTGCCAGGGGCCGTGAGTATATACAACTAACAAATGCTGTCAATTTCATCTGCGCAGTATTGAGTGTTGTGAGAGCAAGGGATCCCTCCTCTACAGATGGCGTGGATATGAAGCAATCAGAATACTCACCTAGAGACATAAAAGCCCTTCAGTTAACAGTATCCTGTCCCTTTGGAATGCTCTATTTGCGCTAGCCTGCCCCACTATAGTCCATCCCACCCCATTCCTTGTAAGGGGCTTTCCAACATTTTTCTCTTGATCATACACAGTTTTCTACTTGAGAGTCTAGGTAAACACAATTTTCTCCATCTCCTGACATTTTCAGTGATGTTTCATCTGCCTTTATTGATTAGCACTCTGGGAAGCTTCCTTTAATTGGCCGTGTGTGTGTGTGTGTGTGTGTGCGTGTGTGTGTGAATTTGTGCCTTAAGAGAAAAGAAGCAGGATATCAAGAAAAAAAAAGCACATAGCAGCAGCTAGGCTCTTGTAATCCAGCAACTAATACAATGAGGATAAGAGATGCAATTCTGGTTTCTGGAAGGAAATTTTAAATCATGAATATAAAGTTAGCATCCTATAAGATCTGCTTTTTTTTTTTTTTTAAAGATTTTATTTATTTATTTGTCAGAGAGAGAGGGAGAGAGAGCGAACGAGCACAGGCAGAGTGGCAGGCAGAGGGAGAAGCAGGCTCCCTGCCGAGCAAGGAGCCCGATGTGGGACTCGATCCCAGGACTCTGGGATCATGACCTGAGCCGAAGGCAGCTGCTCAACCATAAGATCTGCTTTTTAAAGAAACTTTATTTTATGCTTCTATCTCCAAAAATAACTGTACTTTTTTTTTTTTTCTTAAATCACATTATCTATTTCCAAGCTGTCTACTCCTATACAGGTAATCTCGATTTTAAATAACAGGTTATATGTTTTTTTAAGATTTTATTTATTTGAGAGAGAGTGAGTGCAGGGGATGGGTAGGAGCAGAGGGGGAAGGAGAGGGACAAGCAGACTCAGACAAGCAGAGCTGAACACAGAGCCCTATGCAGGGCTTAATCCCAGGACTGTGAGATCATGACCTGAGCTGAAACCAAGAATCAGTTGCCCAACTGACTGAGCCACCCAGGCACCCCTAAAAAACAGGTTTTATTTTAAAGTTTCATGCATAAGTTAACTTAGGAGTGGCCTTAGAAAGCATTTGCCTCACATATCAGCATTAGAAATTTTAAGTTCACACACAAGACCCCCTTAGCCAGATTATCTTATAGCTGGAAAAGATTATCTGCCATGAACCATAGTAGAAAATAATACTTTTAGAATATTTTAAATAAGACATAACATTAACATAATGTTACCCAAAATATGGCTCTCTTGCCTAGGGCTCAATTTTCCTACTTGAAAAAATGTGGATTAAGCAATGTCATAGGTTTTTCTCAGCTTGACTAAATGTAAGATTATTGACTATAAAATACATTTTGTAAGATCATAACTTCAAACTCAAGAAGACATAATGAGGGGTGCCTGGGTGGCTCAGTGGGTTACAGCCTCTGCCTTCAGCTCAGGTCATGATCCCAGGGTCCTGAGATGGAGCCCCACATCGGGCTCTCTGCTCAGCGGGGAGCCTGCTTCCCCTTCTCTCTCTGCCTGGCTCTCTGCCTACTTGTGATCTCTGTCTGTCAAATAAATAAATAAAATCTTTAAAAAAAAGACATAATGAGGATTTCTCTTTCTCCCAATATTTCATAAAATGACAGTAAAACAATCAATTAAGAAAATACTATTACAAAAAGAATAGAAAGAAGGCCATCAGTAGCTAAGAGATTTTAACATAGGAAACATGAGAGAAAGAGACAAAATGGAGACAATATTTCAATGAACTAAATTTAGCATCATACAAATATGATTTGAGAAAGAGAAATCAAAGGAAACTAGATGGAAGAAAATCCTCAAAAAATTATATAGAGCTAAAGACAGAGATAAATCTTCAACAAAGCCCATCCAGTGAAAGAAGACTCATACTCACAAACATTGTTGTGAAATTTTAGATCCACAGGGGTCCTAACATAAAAGATCCTAAAAATAAAATAAAAATCCTAAAAGCTTCCATATATATAGAAGAAAAAAATACTAGATTATCCACAAAGAATCCATTTTGATGGCATCTAACTTTTTGTAACTGGCAATGTATATGAGAGAACAATGGAGCAATATATTCGAAGTCCAGAGAAAAAAAAATTTTTTAAAAGATTTATTTATTTATTTATTTGACAGACAGAGATCACAAGTAGGCAGAGAGGCAGGCAGAGAGAGGCGGGGGAAGCAGGCTCCCCACTGAGCAGAGAGCCCAATGCGGGGCTCGATCCCAGGACCCTGGGATCATGACCTGAGCTGAAGGCAGAGGCTTTAACCCACTGAGCCACCCAGGTGCCCAAGAAAATTATTTTTTAATGAAGAATTTTATATCTAGTCAAGCTATCATCTCAATGACGTAACAAAACACTATTTTTAAACATTTCTGAAGAAAGTTTATCACAAATGCATCCAAATTAGTCCTAAGATATTAGCTATGCAGAAGGTCTAGAAATCATTTGGTTTAAATCAAGTTATTAGGGGCGCCTCGGTGGCTCAGTGGGTTAAAGCCTCTGCCTTTGGCTCGGGTCATGATCTCAGGGTCCTGGGATCGAGCCCCACATCGGGCTCTCTGCTCAGTGGGGAGCCTGCTTCCTCCTCTCTCTCTGCCTGCTTGTGATCTCTCTTTCTCTGTCAAATAAATAAATAAAATCTTAAAAAAAATAAATTAAGTTATTAGGTTCCAAGAAGAAAGTCAGTAGAAAAAGAATGGAGTAGATCTGTGAAATAGAAATAGTAAGAAACTAAGACAAATTATGATACAGTGAAGAGTTAAATATACATTTAATGCATTGCTTACATTTGGCCAAGATGAAAAGAGCCTAAGATTTTGTTTAATCCACATTTTTAGATATGAAATTTGAGGCCTGGACGGGAGAGTCAGCTTTGGGATGTCACACCGTTCTAATGTTTTGTTTTATTATTTTGAATTTTTAAAAAACACATATATTCTGTTCTGCTATGGTTTGGGGCAAATATTCTTTTATTCTTTTCCAGCTGTATAATCAAAGGGGTTCCTCGGGTCTAATGTGGACTTAAACATAATGTCTAACGGGGCATTGTGGTGGAGTGCTCTTTAAGGCAACCCCCCCCCCAAAAAAACCCTCAAAAATAAAATAACAAAGAAACAGAAAACAGCAGCAATCAGCAGCAACAAATAGCAACCAAACTGAATCAACCCAAAAGGCAGGCATGCGGAACTTCCGATGTGGCATGCTGTTGTACAATGGATAAAAAAACCTGTAACAAAATTTCACTGGCCTTTGATACCAAGCCCATGCTCTGTTGAGTGGCGAAAAGTCACAGCACTAAAGCCCTAGAAAAAGAGATGTGATTCATATACCCTTCCTTGTTCCTCGGGGAGCAGGACTGACATAGTTACATCACTGAACAAACAAGCCGTGGCCAAATCTTGGAAGATTAGTCAATATCCTAATAGTATGACTCAGAGATCGGAGAGAAATTGTCCAAAGTTGCTGGCACAAGGGATACGAATTTAAGTATATTATGTGAAATTGCAGTGATAGAACTTGCAAACCCTGGGTAAAAGAGAGGCTAAGGGGGGGCTGCACATGAGAAGTTGCATTTCTAGGGCAAAGACTCATTTGGTGGATAATACCCAGGGTTGACTCAGCAAGAAAGAATGGTTACAGCCCAGTCTTCAGTTGTAGAGGTGAACAGAGAACTAATGGAAAAATACTAAAAATTGCTCTTTGAGGTGTAGAGTGGAGGGTGGAGTGGGGGAGGGGCAGGGAACTATCTCTTGTTTCTACAGACTTCCATCTATTATTGTGTGCTTATGGTGGCATTGCTACTATTCCACATGCATACATACATGTGTGCATTGTGTGCCCACTACCTGCTGCATACACACACACACATATTACCTTTAATGCTAAGGCATAGCATATAGAATTTCTGGGAATATTATAAAAGAGTTTCTTCATATTCCTAATTTCTCTTGCCATTATTATTCTCCTTTTCTGGGGCAGGTAGGTCACTTGAACTCTAATCTGTAAGATTCCACTCGATTTTCCCCTTTCCTTCTGTATAAATCTCATATCCTTCTCTCCCTCCCTCTCAAGTCTTAGAGACCTACTTCTTGGTTCTGGAAACCACCAAAGTCATTTGCTTCAGGGCCTTTACATTTGCTTTTCCCTGTTCCTTGGGAGACTCTCTCTTCAGGTCTTGTTTTTCATTTTTTATTTTTGTTTTTTAAGATTTTATTTATTTACTTGGGAATGAGAGGGAGATAGCAAGAGAGAGCATGAGCACAGGGCAGAGGTGGGGAAAGGGAGAAGCAGTCTCTCTGTTGAGCAGGGAGCCTGATGTGGGATTCGATCCCAGGACCTTGGGATCATGACCTGAGTGGAAGGCTGACGCTTAGCCAACTGAGCCACCCAGGCACCCCTCTCCTGAGGCCTTCTTTAGACATGGCTCTCCATATCATTCAGGTCTTTGCTCAGTATCACCTCTTCAGGAGGCCTTTCCCTTATCTCTTGTTAGACAGAACTCTTTTTTTCACTCTTTAAGAAACTCTTTTGCTGTGAAATGTATCATACTCATATGCAAGAGTGTGTCCGCAACGCATATATGCTTTGGATAATAATTACAAAATCAAAATGGAATGAATTCAGTGCATCTCAAATCCAGTTGATGGCTAAGACATTACTGCACTTTGGCAGCCCTGGTGGGTCTCTAACCAATTTTCTTCCCCTGTCTCTTCCTCAGATTTAGCCATACTGTTGAATTTCATGTTAATAATGACCATGCTTGGGGCATCTGGGTGGCTCAGTGGGTTTAAGCCTCTGCCTTCGGCTCAGGTCATGATCCCAGGGTCCTGGGATCAAGCCCCACATCGGGCTCTCTGCTCACCAGGGAGCCTGCTTCCATTCCTCTCTCTCTGCCTGCCTCTCTGCCTACTTGTGATCTCTGTCTGTCAAATAAATAAATAAAATCTTTAAAAAAATAATGACCATGCTTTCTTTGTAGTTTTTTCCCCTTTATCACAGCTGTATATGTATTCTTGAACATTTTATTGTTTGATTTTGCCTATTTTTGAACTTTACATAAAAGAGAATCATTCTATAGTTGTGATTTCATTCAGTATATCATTGAGAATCATTGATATTGATGTGTGTAGAGGCACTTTGTTGATTTTCATTATGAATATTATTCTGTTATCAGACAATAACACACCTTATTCAATCTGCTATGGGGGAGCATTTGGATTTTTCCAGATCTTTATCATCATGAACAACGATCTTACGAATGTCTTTGTACATGTTCTGGCCTTGGAAAGACTTTCTCCAAGACCGAATTGATAGCATCAGAGGCCCTGTGTGTGATCACTTTTGGTAAATAATTCCAAACTGTTTACCAAAGTGGTTGCAGCAATTCACATGCCCATTGCCAGTAGATAAGAACTGCGGCCCCCACACTGTGGTTGACACATGCCATTGTCAGATTGTCAGACATTTTTGGCAGCGCAATGGGTGTGAAACAATATTTCACTGTGGCTTCTCATCCTCTCCCATCCCCATATTCTGCCCTATTTTTCTTCACAGCATTTATCACTCCCTAGACTTATATTATATATATTTGTAAAGATTTATTTACTTCTTTATTTGAGAAGGGGAGGGGCACAAAGTGAGGGGAGGGTGGGGGGGAGGGAGAGAGAGAAACTCAAGCAGACTCCTCCATGAGCATGAAACCGGAGACAGGGCTCCATCTCATGACCCTGAGATCATGACCTGAGCTGAAACCAAGAGTCAGGTGCTCTACCAACTGAGCCACCCAGACACCCCTATATCATATTTCTATAATTTCTGTTTGTTTCCCACCAGAATATTAGCTCCATGAGGAAAATGACCATTTTGTCTTATATAGCTTTGTTAAACACTGGTTGAATAAGTCAATCAAGTGTTCTTGCCATATAAGCTCTAAGTGAAGTCACTGAAAAATAGAAAAAGTGATGGAAAAAGGACGAGGGTGAGTTGATCGTGGGTAAACAGTGGAATGCAGTAGAGATGAAGAAATGGGGGGAGTGTGCATGGGTTAAAAAAAAAAAAAGATGCTGTGAAGTTGGAATTAGTGGAGCCATGAATGCAGAGGAGAACATGAATACAATGTCCCTGCTTAGGAGCGGGGAGGGGAGGGTGATTAAAAGGCGTTAGAATGGAAGATGTAAAAAACAATTCCTTGCCCCGGTCACCAAGTGGCAGGATTGACCCAGGGCAGTATAGTTGCTAGGCGGCTTTCAGGTGTGAGGAAAAGCACCAGTTTCAAATCATTTATGAATGTAAGGTGTAGCCAGAAATGAGTACATTCGTGCCTTTGTACATTAGGTGCTTATAATTTTGGAAACACTTTTGTCTATGGAATCTCTGTTATGGTGACCTAGACATTGAAATATTAGCTGGTAAAACTGTGGCTATAGATGGATTTTGTTTGAATTCTTGACTCCAGCTTCGTCCCCCAAACAAGCAGCGAGCAGTGACTTAATGATTTAATCGACACACATATTTATATCTAATCCGAAATATGTTCCTCTGCTTTTCTAACCATAGACTTCATCTCGCAGATATTAACACATTCCTCTTCAAATCCAGTTTTACTTTTTAAAAAATATTTTATTTATTTGTCAGATAGAGAGTGAGAGTGAGCGAGCACAAGCAAGGGAGCAGCAGGCAGAGGGAGAAGCAGGCTCCCTGCCAAGCAGGGAGCCTGATATGGGACTCGATCCCAGGACCCCGAGATCATAACCTGAGCTGAAGGCAGACGCTTAACCGACTGAGCCACCCAGGCGTCCCCAAATGCAGTTTTAAAATGGCAGTTGGTAGGCTTTGAGTCTGAGTTACTTTTGACCGAATTTGACGAAGAGTTGATTATTATTTGCGTAAGCCACAATCAAATAAATCAGCTGCCCACAGTCTGCAGGAGCAACATGTAGGTAATTAACTTTCCAAAAGTTGAGACCAGTGGCGTGACTTGGCTGAAGGGATGAATGAAGGATTCTCTGTGCCAAGTTTAGTACCTAATCAAACTTCACGGGCTTGGAGCGGTGAACAGAACTCCAACCCATCAGCGTTCAAGACTATTTACATTTGATAAAACACCATTTCCTCTTTCTAATGAAGGAAAAACAAATGATGTTTTAAGATTTTTTTGAAGAAAAGGAAAGAAGTGAAACGGGCTTTAGATGTTAAATTCTTCTTCCTGAACAACTTAACACATAAATAGGCCCAACAACTACGTAAGGGAAGGGAATGGGGGAGGGGACGGCCGGCACAAGAGTTGAGGCAAGGAGAGTTTAAGAGATTGTCTTGGTGAGTTCAAGGAGTTAACAGTAAGGAGCATTTTGTTTCTCTCTCACACACAAAAACAGTAATGCTGAGTTTGACTTTCTCTGGATTGGGCTGGAAAGGCATAGAGGATGCCGAAGGAATTTTGATTCACCTTATCTCAGAATCCAGCCATTTTGAATTGGTTGGGAGAAGATGAGCTTCTGCGGTCCATGAAGATTCAGCTCATCTCCCTTGGAGATCACAGTCTTTGATTTCTGTCCATAAAGAGGAAATGGACCCTTGAAGAAGTTTCATGCTTTCTAGTATCCACTCCTTGTTCTGGGCCCCTGAAGTCCCAGGGTAGCTCTGGAGCAACCTCAAAAGTGTACCCTCTCTCTCTTTTCCTCGTGTGTCTCTTAAAAAACCACAAGCGATTTCAGATCCAACCTACATCTTGTTCATCCAAATCACTAATCTCAACAGAGATTTATCAACAGGAGAAATTCTTTATGACTTGAAGTGCTTTCCTAATTCATATGTAGTACACCTCTGATCCCGAGGGGCTCGAAAAGTGCAGTAATTACCCAGAAAGTCTTTGCTCAGAGTGTTTTATTGCAGTTACAAAATGAAATGTATACATAAAAATTAGGAGAACCGTTAGATGCAATGTATTAACTAGGTATTATGGGCATCCTGGCTGTGGCTATGACATCATCCCAAGCCAATCAGAAGTCTCCTAGCAACCAGCTTCTAACCACAATTCATAACCAGGTCGTATTTCAGAGCCTGCTTCTTTCACAGAATTTGTTCATAAAACAAAATAAAGGCCTATAATGTATATGAAGTTTATCTGATCTGACTGTTTACATTTCACCTCACTCTCCAGAGCTTTTCTTTCTTCTCCCAAACAGGAAATTCTCTTTGAAGGAAAAGGGAAGATATTATTAAAAATAGGAAATTCTTTTGAAACTATATCCTAGGATAATACTACAATCTGGGCATTTGAGGAACTTATGGGAGAGATTATTTCCAGAGAAAACTGTAACAGTACTGAAGCAGAAGAATATGTATTATTACTGTTATTATATGCATTATAAAAATTGCTTATTCCTCATATGATTTTGTAAAATAAAATGCCAGTATCTGAATTATTTGTTTTCTGGCCACAGAATGAATTTTTTAAGTTATATCAATGACAAGTGTGATCTAAAAGGTCAGGAAAAAAATAATAAACCTACATCTGGGAAAATGGAAATAGTGTGAGTTGTAGACAAAAGAAAATAGTTATTTTTCTCGCAATATTGATTTCCATCATTCATTCATGACATAACCACCCCAAGAACTGCCAAGATCTCAGTGATGCCTTTTCCTCATTATTATCTATTATTTAGAGGCTTTTTGTTTTGTTTTCAAAAAGAACTTCTTATTTGTTTTGAATTTTTAAAAGCTTTCCATGGAAGTAAATACACATACAGGAAAGTGCACATATTATAAGTAGAAAAGCTAAATATGTCTTAAGAGTTTCCAATTTTTCTGCTCTCCCCTAAATTCAAATATCCAAATTTGACTTGAAATAACTAGCTCGGTTTCATTTTAACAAACCTAAAATAGCATTTCAGTATCAAAAGACTGTGACATTTTCAAGCATGAATTTCCCCATTGACTTTCACATTGGAAGAGGACTAAGGTAGAAAAAGCTAGTTGCCTAACAAATATCTATTCTTTTCCTTTTCCTTATTAACAACAACTCGATTTTTCAGCTCACCTCAAAAATACAACTTTCCCAGGCTTCCTTATAGCTAAGTGTGGCCACGTGACTCAGTTCCGGCCAATGAGCTGTAAGTAGAAGTGTGGTAGAAATTTCCAGAAAGGTTGCTTAAAATCAGACTTCATCTCCCAAGAGGAGCCAAAGTAGCCACCCCACGAGCCCTGGATAGCCTGCAATTTGTACAAATTACATTAGAGAGAAAGAAACCTATAATCGAAGATGCTGCTATTTGGGGGTTTTCTTTCCACAGAGAGCCAAACCTGACCCAGAAGTTTCCTGGAGGTATCTCCAAGAAGTCATCACCTCTGAGCCAGATGGAAATTTAATAGCCATTTTTTAAAAATTTTATTTATTTATTTATTTGTCATAGTGAGAGAAAGCACAAGCAGGCAGAGTGATAGGCAAAGGCAGAGAGAGAAGCAGGCTCCCCACTAAGCCAGGAAGCCTGACGCGGGACTCGATTCCAGGACCCTAGGATCATGACCTGAGCTGAAGGCAGACACTTAACCGACTGAGCCGCCCCATACTACTTGTAAGAGATATTTTCCATACATTATTTCACTGAATCCTCCCAACAACTCCCTGAGGTAAATATCATTGTCCCATTTTACAGAAGAGGAAACTGAAAGGGTCAGAAAAAGA
>ML107086.1:0-11722 GCA_003697995.1 Taxidea taxus jeffersonii | reverse complement strand
GAGGTCCCACTGGGCTTTGAAATTCTGCAGAAGAACAACTGACAGGAAGGGCCAGTCCTCAAGCACTTACTGTGTTGTGTATAAGACTCTGTTTATAACAACCTGGGGATTAACAATGCACAGATAGAAGAGCCTTGGCTGAACTGATAGGCTTAGGGCAGAGTTAATCAGTGGGGAGAAGTGTGGCGGCCTCTGGAATGCCCCTCACAGCCCCTTCTCTCCTGGGGGAGAATCAGGAAGCTTCTCATTCTGCATTCAAGCAAACTTCTTTTCTGTGATGTCTTTTACTAATTTTGGCCAAGATCAGACCCATAAAGATAAAGGTAAACACTTTATTGGCTTGCCCTAGACGATAGGGGGAAATAAAGGACTCTATTTTCTGACTCTATATAATATCTGATTTTTCAATAGGAAAACAGCAACCGATGACAGCCAAGAAACAAAGGTGGGTAGTTCACAGATGTGAGGTTGTGGGGTGTGCAGTTCCGTGAGTATCTTTGACAGGCAGAATATTTTGGGCAAAGTAAAATCTTTCTGTTCGTCCATCTGTACCAAACCTGGCTATGCTTTACGGGTTTCTGTTGGTTTATATTGCTTCATGCTTTGCATTAATGAGTCCTCGGCTGAACCAGCTCCCTCCAGCTTGTAACTGTTCCTTTTCCTACTAGCATCTGTGAAAGTACCCCGGGTGCTGCAGAAGGGAAAGACTACCTTTCAAGTGTCTAACCCAGTGTTGATGGGGAGTGGGGACATGTTGACTGACCCACTAAGAAACAGAATGGTTACTCTCATGAGAGGCAGACAGCCAGGATCTGTTTCCTGACTCCTGGCCCATACGGGGTGTAGCGCCTTCCTTGAGTCACTGGACCTCCGTGAACCTCTTCTGCGAAATGGATGCGATACTCATAGTTCCATGAAGAACTGGTGAGAGAATTCAGAGATGCACAGAATCTGTGCTTAGGGCGGATACCCAATACATCCTGCCTTCCATTTTATTGGCTCGTGCTCCAGGGAAACCTGCCAGCAGGGGGCACTGTGGAAGCACCCACCATCCCTAGGAAACCTTGAATTCTGATTTTAAGTCAGTTGTTGGAAGTCCTTGACCTACTCTATTTTCTCCTTCTCCCTCTTCTTTCCCTTCTGTTTCTAAAAGACATGGTGGAAAAAACATTCTGGGCAAATCTTGGGATGAAAATGCAAACGACTCCTCCCTAGCAAGGACGGGTCAGTCGCCAGTGTCCTGAAGGGGCAGGGGCGGCAGCCAGAAGCCACCAGCTCGCACCGGGATGCTTTGCCCTGAGCTCAAACGCGAGCTGATTTCTCTGTTTATATGGCTCTCTCTCTCTCTGGCATCGTGAGCAGAGACTGACTTACTCACGTCTGTAGCTCTACTGCCTAGCCTACCACTGCGAACTGAGCAGCCGCTCAGTGAGTATCTGTTGAAGAAATGAATGGGGAAAAAATGACTGCAACAAACTATCCCATTTGTCCAAGAACTCATGTTACCCCCTTTCGATTCTGCCCTCTCCCCTAATCCGCAGGAACTCCATAAGGGAATGGAGATGTTATCACTAAAATAAAACCAGTGTTTCATAAGGTGCTTCCAGGTCCTGACTTAGACTATTATGAAACCTTCCTAGTGAAACAGAGAAGAAAAATTAATTAGTGAGTAAGGGGGGGGGAGGGGCAGCTTCTACTGCCTGCTTGTCCCGCTGGGCAAGGGGCTGGGCCCTGGATAGCGTATGGCTGAAGTGACCCAGAGGCCTCTCCTGGACGCAGGAAAGTCCTCTTGACTTGTAAGGGTGGGTGCTGTCATCAGCTTGGAGCTCCTCGTCTCCTGCGCCCCGAAGCAGAAGGAATTTCAGTGTCTTTGTCTTATCCAATCACATTAGAACACACATAGCCTCCATTTTACTCCACTGGAATAAAAATCATTATGGATAACCATAAGTCTCAGAGATGATATGCTGCCTGGCTTTGTGCTAAAGGGCCAGATGGAGAAAAACGCAAGCACAGACCCCCAGTCCCCTTGAAGTTGTGTTAAGATCCTCTTCAGTGCACTCTGCTTGGTATGTAATAAATGAAAAATGTCCCTAGGAATACTCCTTTTTTTTTAAAGAAGAAGCTGCCCGGGGCTTCTGGAGCCCTTTTTGTCTTTACCACCTCCTCTTTGACTTCCGAGTGGTCCTTACTACTGTGTGCCCCCCAGCCCAGACCACCATGGCATGGGCTGCCATTAATATGTCATTTCCCTTTCCTGTTATCACAATATAAAGGACCTTGGCGTTGACCTTTCTATCAAAACATCCTTTGTTTAGAATGAAAAGCTATTCACTGTTAGAGTCTTATCTATAGGGTTTAGCCAGAGGATCAAATCCAAAGAGCAGAATTCGTTTACTTTGTATTAAATGAGCTCAGTTAAGAAGTCTCAATTTTGGCAGAAAGGTGCATTAATCACAAGGAAAAGAACAGATCTCGCTTTTCACAGCTTCTAGTTTACTTTCAGTACAGTCACACAGTGAGGCTTTTGTTCCTGAAAAGTAGCACTGTATTTAAATACAGTAAATATAACAAAATTGCCTTCTTAAAATTACACAAGAGTTCCTCCAGCTCAGGATGCCCATAATGACCTCAGTGTTGCATGAAGAACTTTACGGCTTCAAAAAGGCTCTAAATTAGTTTGGACAGATGGGTTTTATCCCGAGGAAATCAATGAGTTTTTGTGAGTCTGACTTAATTTTTATGCAGCTAGCACTTTGAGATGAAATTAAAATATGTATGAAAAACATATTAAAGTTTCCCTTGGGCCTACGGTTGTTTGTACATTTACAAGGTGTTAAAGAGATGATTTAAAAACTAACCCTGTAAGGGATCAATGCAAGCAGACCATGATTTATGGTCTTCCATGACATTTTTGACACTTGAGGCCTAATGTCTTGTGCGTGTTGAACCGCTAATTATCTTTTAATTCATAAGGGCTTCGTGGTATTTTATAAGTGTAATATAATATATAGGGTTGGATCACATAGAAAAGCTCAGAGAACAACATGCTTTACACGTTTGGTTGAGTGGGTAACATGTGTAAGCAAATTTGGGCCGAACCTGGCGGAAAACATGTCTTCATGATGCTATAAAATTGAATCATTGCTTTTACCTGCCCGGCTCTAGAAAAATCACAGGCTTCTTTCTTTCTTTATTTTTTATGTGCAGGGTTAGGGCCTTAGTGGATTAGAAATCATATTTCTAATACAAACCAAGTTGTTGCACTGTGCCTGGAAGACAGTAGATGCCCAATAAACATTGACTGAATGAATTAATCATTGAATGGTAACTGACCCGGAAGTGTATTTAAAGATTTGTTTATTTGAGAGAGAGAAAGCATGAGTAGGGGGAGGGCAGCGGGCGAGAGACAATCTCCAGCAGGCTCCCCGCTGAGCACAGGGCCCAACCCAGCGCTCCATCTCACAACCCTGAAATCATGACCTGAGCCAAAATCAAGCATTGGACACTGAGATCATGACCTGAGCCGAAATCCAGAGTTGGGCCCTTAACCAACTGAGCCACCCAGGCGCTTCCCTCCCACCCCTGGAAGTGTATTTAATACCGGTTTTTCTCCTTCCTTCCAAATCAGATTATTCAACAAGGTTCATTTAGTGACACACTAAATTAATTTCCCAAACACACCCTGTGGACCAGACGGTGTCCTAGGCACTGGGGGAACACGAAAGGCTGATGAGAAAGCTTGTAGCCTGACAGCGCGAAACACCGTGTCCCAGTAAGGCCACCTGAGAAAAGGGATCAATGAAAGTGAAATAAAATTGCAGCTGAGATTTGAAGGCAGAGAGATGGCAGAAGGAATATGTTTACTCCTACTCTGTACTGGAGGCCACGGAGCCACAGGGATGTGCTATTGCTTATCTGAAACTCTGCAGCTGGATGGTGACAGCGTGAGGTCAGCTTTGGAGAGCTGGCTACTGAGACAACAACGTGGGGGAAGAAATACTGTAACTGTGAAGACCACGAGCACAAATGCTTAAGGGTTACTCCTTCCTCATGTACAAAGACGAGTCCCTAAAATCATTTGCCTGGTTGTTGGTCCCTGCCTCTGAAATGACCGGGAAATTCACATGTACTCCAGGAATGTAAATTTGGGTCTGCTAGGAATTCTCTAATTGAGCCTCCCCAACTGGGATGGGAGTCATTCAGGGCATGGGCACCATAAAGAAGAGAGGCGGCCTGTCCTAAATACATTTTAGGGTCATCCTCCACCATTCCTGCCTTATAGCAGCCCTCAGGTAAGGACCGATATCAAACCCATATTACAGATGATGAAACTGAGTCACAGAGTTGAGTGGCTGCTATTGGTTATGAAGCTGGTAAGAGGCTGAGGCAGGCAGGCTGGCTGCAAGCCCACATTCTTACCACCCCACATTGTACGTATTTGAAAGTCTTTTGAGCATCGCCTGGGGAGCTTGTGTGGGGGGCCAAGAGCAGCGTGGGATGCTGGTCTTGGGAAGCAACAGCCTCGTAGGGAAATAAGACAAGCACCTAACTGGGCAGAGCACAGGGTGTGTGGTGTGAGTACCCGGAGATGGGGAACATATCCAGACCGGGGCAAGTGAAAGTCACAGAGGATATGACTTATGGAGCCATGTGGCAGGAAGGCGTCTGCATGACAGTCCCAGGAAATCCAACTGTCAGAGACTGGGATTTTCCTCACGCAAGAAAGTCTGGGGGTGCCACAGGCATGCGGATAAAAGCTAGAAGTCTATTTAGCTGAAGCAGAGAGTGTGGAGAACAGTTCAGTGGGAATCGATAATAATACTTAACAATGAATAATAATCTCTAATAATCTATGAAGTTATCTAGGAACATCATCTATGCACAATTAAGTGCAAGAGTATATTATTGGGATGGATTCACAGATACCCTTGCCTTGAATGCCTACTTACTTACAAGGTAGATTTTAATTCTAGAGATAGCAAGAGTGCATGAATAGTATCTTTGGTTACTTGCTTTACAACTTTATTTGAGACGAAATGGATGTCAAACAAGTTGCACTATTTAAAATGTACAATTTTCTGAGTATCAACGTATGAAGACACCCATGAAATCATCACCACAACCAAGAAAATGAATATTTACATTACCCATCGCATAAACTTTCCTCATGCTCCTTTGTAATCCATCTCTCCTTTCCCTGCCTCCCGGCAGTCACTGATCTGCTTTCCCATCATGTAGGTCACTTTGCCTCTTCTAGAGTTTTTAAGATTCACCTATACTGCATGAATCAATAGTTAATATTATTATGATTATTGCTGAATAGTATTACATTATCTGTTCGCCTGTTCACAAACATCTGCGTTGATCCCTTCTATTACTAATAAATTGTGGTGAACACTCCTGGGTAAGTCCTTGGGAGGACATATGACTTTGTGGGTGTGTAGTGGAATCTTACTGTGGTTTTACCTTGAAACTCCTTGAAAACCAATGACGCTGAGCATCTTTTCATGTGCTTATAGGCCATTCTTCTATTTTATTTTATGAAGTGTCTGCTTGAGTTTTTACCCATTGTTTTAAAAAAAAATGGGTTGTTTCTCTTCTTATCATTAGTTGGATGAGTTCTTTATATTTTCTGGATATAAGTCTGTTGTTCGATACATGGGTTGCAAGTATCTTCTCTGGGTAGGTGGCTTGTCTTCTCTTAACAATGGCTTTTGAATAACAAAAGTTTGTAATTATAAATCAAGTCCATTGTTAAAGAAGTCCATATTAACTTCTTATTTTTGTGTTTTCTTGTGTTCTAGGAAACTCATGTCTTCCCCCAAGGTCTCAAAGATTTTCTCCTGGAAGCCTTACAGTTTTAGGTTTTGCATTTAAGTCTATGATCCACTTTGAGTTAATTTTTATGTATGGTATGTAAGGGTGATATTCTTTCCTCCCCCCTCAAATGGGTATTCAGTAGATCTGGCATTATTCAATGAAAAGACTTTCCCCCTTTTCCATTGAATTGCCCAGGAACTTTTGATGTAAATCGACTGGTCATATATGTGTGGGTCTATTTATGAAAACTCTGTTTTATTGATCTCTATGTCTATCTATTTGTTAATATCAAATGATCTTGATTAGGGTAGATATAAAGTAGGGTAGGTTTAAATCAGATAGGTTAAATCCTCCAAGTTGTCTTTAGTTATTCTAGGCTCTTTGTATTTCCATATGAATTTTAGGATCAGCTTGCCTGTCAATTTCTAGTTTAAAAAAATCCTACTGGAATTTGCTTGGGGTTGTGTTGAATTTATAGATCAGCTCAGAGAGAACTGCCATCTTAGTAATTGATGTGATAATCTGTGAACTATTTATGAAGACTCTCAGTCAGCAATATTTATAAATAACATCTATAATAATAATCATCAATGAATAGTGGTCTCTAATTATCTATGAAGTTACCTAGGAACATCATCTATTTCTCAAGGTAGGCCTTCCTCCTCCAACATTTTACACTTGCTAGTGTAGCGTTCTTGGACACCTTTCATTAGATTTATTCCTAAGTACGCTATATCATAGGCAAGTGTGAGTAATAGACACAGGCTGTCTGGCAGTGGATGACAGAATGCATTATAGAAAGGGTTAAGGGGCACCTGGATGGCTCAGCCGGTTGAGCATCTGACTCTTGGTTTCAGGTCAGGTCGTGGTCTCAGGGTCATGAGATCAAGCCCTGCATCTGGCTCTGTGCTCAGTGCAAAGTCTGTTAAAGATTCTCTCTCTCTCAGGGTGCCTAGGTGGCTCAGTGGGTTAAGCTTCTTCCTTCAGCTCAGCTCATGTCCTTGGGGTCCTGGGATTGAGCCCCACATTGGGCTCTCTGCTCATCAGGGAGCCTGCTTCCCCCTCCTCTCTCTGCCTGCCTCTCTGCCTACTTGTGATCTCTCTCTCTCTCTGTATCAAATAAATAAATAAAATATATATTTTTTAAAAAACACTCTCGGGGCACCTGGGTGGCTCAGTGGGTTAAGCCTCTGCCTTCGGCTCAGGTCATGATCTCAGGGTCCTGGGATCGAGCCCCACATCAGGCTCTCTGCTCAGCAGGGAGCCTGCTTCCTCCTCTCTCTCTGCCTGCTTCTCTGCTTATTTGTGATCTCTATCAAGTAAATTAAAAAAATAAAATTAAAAAAAAAAGCTATTAAAAAAAAAACACTCTCCCTCTCCTTCCCTCTGCCCTACCCCTTGCCCCTGACCGATAAATAAATAAAATCTTAAAAAGTCCATACAGCGTCCTCTCTGGGAAAGGCTGACAGAGGAAAGGGGGTTTTAGGTTAGAAGAGAAAAGGAAAGAAAGAGAAAGGAAGAAAGAAAGAAAGGAAGGAAGGAAGAAAGGGAGAAAGGGAGAAAGAAAGAAAAGAGGGAAAGGAGGAAGAAAAAAAAAAGAAAGAAAGGGCTAAGAGGATAGAACAGTAGTCTGAGTGAGAAGTCTAGCTGAAGAAATAAATCAGAAGGACATCCAATGACAACAACCACTGACCTTTATGAAGACTGTGGTTGTGGAAGGTGATGGCATATAGGAAATGCCACCTTGGAACCACCAGGAGGGTGCAGAGCTGACAGTGTGCAGAACCCTCAAGTGAAAGACAAAGTGCAGAGTATTAAATGTTACTCACTTCTAAATTCAGCTCCGTGTGGTCCAAACAAGTGGCTTCTGAAATGCCCTGTCCTGCAAGATACCTTCTAAACAAAAGGTGGCCCTCTGCCCCTTAAAGTTACCGATGTCGGGGCACCTGGGTGGCTCAGTGGATCAAGCCTCTGCCTTTGGCTCGGGTCATGGTCCCAGGGTCCTGGGATCGAGCCCCGCCTCGGGCTCCTTGCTCGGCAGGGAGCCTGCTTCCTCCTCTCTGTCTCTGCCTGCCTCTCTGCCTGCTTGTGATCTCTGTCTGTCAAATAAATAAATAAAATCTTAAAAAAAAAAAAAATGGTTACTGATGGCACCACACAGGCAGGGTGCCTGATGCTTGAGCCAAGAATCTCAGAGCTCCCGGAAGCTTGGACTTCCCAGGCCATTCTTCTCAACTTCTGTTTGGAAAATGGAAGGCCTCATGTATGTAGAAAATCTAATTTTGCATCTAAGAATCTGTGTATGTACTACATAGATGTTCATACACAGATTCTTAGATTAATATATGCATGAACATGCATATTTTAGATGAGCATATGTATTACATGTATACCCTTAGACAATATATGTGTTAATAGGCATACCGACACAGATCTCCTTAGACGAATTTATACACTAATCTACATATTAGTATACATGTTCTTCAGTGGACATGTGTGTGTATCACCTAAGATCATAATCACGGTGGGCCGAGCCAATTCATGTTTGTGGGGGACGATGGAAGCAGGAAGGTAACCCCTAGTGAGGGAAGAGGAACCAACACTTAGTCAGCTCCTACTGTTTGCCAGGCACTGTTCTAACAAGACACATGATTACACGAGAGAGCAACTCTGAACAATTACGTGTTTAAAATGACACCACCCAGATATCTATCCCCTCTCAAGAGACGAGGAAGCAGGCTTGAACAAGTTCAATCATTCCCCCCAGGCCCTAGCTGGTGGTAGAGACAGAAGCAGGTCCTGTGACAAGGAAATCTATGACACATGTTCTCTGCCTTGTTGAACATGAGGGCCGATGAGTACAGCACGGAAAATCACCACAGTGCGTGCTCACTCGTTCTCTCTCTCTCTTTCTCTCTCTCTCTACATATAAAACATAAAATCCAAATGACAAGCTTATTTAGCCAGTATCATGCCTACGGAATTTTTATTTTTATCCAACCCCCATGGAAAAAGATGCAAATGAGTAGCATACCTGCATTTATATTTGATTACTTTCTAGTTAAAGCAAGTCATTAAACTGTTTACTCACATTTATGAGGGCAGGATTTGAATTTTTATGTATTCTACTTAAATGGGGAGCTTTTTCCTACCCCTGCGAGCGCTGTGCCAATGAGACCTGAGATCACTCAGGTGACTGCAAAGCAGGGGGCATAGAGCCTTATGCATTCACTTCTGGTCGGTTCCAGCGAACTTCTGCTGGGGTGTGTGCTACTGACACACATACAGGAAGCGGCCCTCCTTTACTTCACACCACAGGCAAGCAAAGCCGGCTGACATGCACCTCGGGGTCCGACTGGTTGTAAAAAGCTGTCATCAGGGTGAAATTCATTGCCCCCCAAACCACGAAAGTAACAGCAGCCTTGGTAGCTCTTACTTATTGAGTCTCTATATTAGGCAACCTGCTAAGCACTTTACAGATAGAATCTGTGTGTTTTCTTTTCTTTAAGGGAGTCTATTTCTTCTACCCAGAACTTTTCCCATCTCCCTACTCTTTCCCTCAACGCCCCCATTCCTCAGTTGTCTCTCCCCTCAGGAAGATGACCCTGACCTCAGGTTAGGGTAGATCCTTTCCTTCATTTTCCCATAACTGCTTAGTTTCCCACTGCAATACTTTCCGATCCCAACATGCAATTCACTTTATCATAATTCATGCCCACCTGTCTTTAATTCCCATGAGACCATAGGCTCAGGTCAGAGCCTAGATCAGAGGCTAGATCTGGGTTACTACATAACTATTTATAACACAAATATCTTATCACCAATGCCTATTTCGTGTCCCACCCTGCTTAGTTGGTACATACTTAATATTGGTTAATTGAATACAGTGGAAACAATGATCATCCTCATTTTATGGATGAAGAGACCATGGCTCAGCAAAGTTAAATCACCCAAGAGCCATTCAGCTACTACACATCAGAGACAGAACTGGAAACAAGCATGTCTAAAAGCCTCTTCACCCATACTGCAGTGCCTCAAGAAATTGTCATCCCCTCCTAGGATATGCTCTGACTCCAGCCCAAATCTCTTCTTAATTATGAATACATAAATATTTACAATATTATACATATTACAATGATATAATAATACAAAGTTATTATATTATACATATAAGTTACAATAGTACAATATATATTTCATATATTTTTATTTTATTAATATATAGTAAGATATAATATATCAATATGTTTCTATTAATATATTGTATTATATATTATATATAACATATAAATATATAATCGAATATATCTATATATAGATACTTTTTTCCCCATGAACTTCTTACTTCTCTTATATTTTTCTAGGCAGGACCCCAAAGACTTAGCTTTTCTTATCCTCATTTCACTGGAAAACAAACATTCTGTTATTGTCTCCATCTCTCTTCAAGAATCAGAACATGCTAAGCAGGGAGAGATGCTATCCATACGGCCAATTTCCCAGTTCAGAGATGAAAATGACTTTCTGAAGCTCACCTAGGTCTTAACAGCAAGGGTAAAACCAGGGCCAAATGTCTTGATGCTTAAATGTTACCATCTTACTTAGTGATCAGCTAGTCTGTGCAGAGCTGAAATGAAAGTGAGTGTGTGTGTTACTACTGTTCCTTGTTCTAAGAAAAGGAGCAGCCATGGCAGGTGATGGAGGAGGGGACAGTGAAGCTGACAGTTTTTCTACAAGTGTCAGCCCACCAAAGCACCTTCCTTTCCCTATCGATGGCCCATGCTCATTGCTTTCATCCCTGTGTTTGCTCATCCTATCTCTACCTTCAGGGATGCCTTCCCTTGCTCTTTGCTAGCATCATTTCCAGGCTCTGCTCACAGTGCCAGAGTCTACCACAGAGTCAGAGTCTGTCCTCCATTGTTCCAGTGAGACGGACTCATTCCTGGACTCTCCCTCCATGTGGTTTGAAATCCTGTTACAATGTGTTGGCTTTGTGTCCAGATCTAACAACGGCTCTCACCTGGAAGGCCAGGATGCCTGGGGTTCACCTCTGCATTGTCCACAGTACCATGCACATCGCAGGATCCCCTCCATGAACTGAACATGTCTGCCTGCCTGATGCCGTAGAAGACCGCTGCGAGCTCTGCCCACATCTTGCAAGCGGATTTTGAAACAGACAAAATATGGGAAGGCAAAAGGATGTTCTGTGCAAAGTGTTTTCACTCCAGGTGCCGGAATCACCCAACCACACCTTATCCTGTTGCTAAAATAAGCCATCAAAGGGATAACCAAACCATGATGCGTGAACTTAAAAGTGGACTGAAAAAAGACATTTCTTTGAGATTCCCTGGTTACTCCTCGGGTGAGGTCTGCATTCATTCATTTGATCTATGATTTGGGGATGTCAGTTTGAACTGGGAAGTCGGCATTTTTAGCATAAAGACTGTGGCCTCACTTTTTCTGTATCTGTCATAAGGTCTGTGGCAGGGTCTTGTTGCCAAAACCTCTGCTCCAGCAATTCAAAGCAGCAAAAACTCATCGCAGGTTGGAAAGCAGTCACTATGCAACTCAAATAAAACTGTTGAAGATTCTGAACCATGGTGAAGTCACCCATGGGAGGTATGAATCCCAACAGGAAAGGAAGTCTAGTTTTACAAAGAGGGAACCTTCTCTTATTAGCCAACAAAATATCTGGGATTTATTTTTTTAAAGATCTTATTTATTTATTTAAGAGAGAGAGAGAGAGAGAGAGAGAAGGAGCACAAGCAGAGGGAGGGGCAGAGGGAGGGGGAGAAGCAGACTCCGCGGTGAGCGGAGCTGGACATGGGACTCAATCCCAGGACTCCAGGATCATGGCCTGAGCTAAAGGCAGACACTTAACCGACTGAGCCACCCAGGCACA